>PITA01014731.1:13634-52650 GCA_004023965.1 Spilogale gracilis
TGGGCAAGAGACATGAAGAGGCACTTCTCCATAGAAGACATACAAATGGCTAACAGACACATGAAAAAATGTTCAGCGTCACTAGCTATCAGGGAAATTCAAATCAAAACCACACTGAGATACCACCTTACACCAGTCAGAATGGCCAAAATTAACAAGACAGGAAACAACAAGTGTTGGAGAGGCTGCAGAGAAAGGGGAACCCTCTTACACTGTTGGTGCAGTGGCTTTGGAAAACAGTGTGGAGATTCCTTAAAAAATTAAAAATAGAGCTACCCTAAGATTCTGTAATTACACTACTGGGCATTTACCCCAAAGATACAGATGTAGTGAAAAGAAGGGCCACATGTACACCAATGTTCATGCAGCAATGGCCACAAATGCCAAACTGTGGAAAGAGCCAAGGTGCCCTTCAACAGATAAATGGATAAAGAAGATGTGGTACACATATACAATGGAATACTACGCCTCCATCAGAAAGGATGAATATCCAACTTTTGTAGCAACATGGACTGGATTGGAAGAGATTATGCTGAGTGAAATAAGCCAAGTAGAGAAAGTCAAGTATCACATGGTTTCACTTACTTGCGGTGCATAGGGGGTAATATAGAGGACAGTAGGAGAAGGAAAGGAAATGGGAAGTAGGGTAATTCAGGGAGAGAAATGAAACATGAGACTTTGGACACAGAAACAAACTAAGGGACTTGGAGGGGAGGGAGTGGGGGGATGGGAGAGCCTAGTGGTGGATACTGAGGGCACCTATTGCGTGGAACACTGGGTGTGGGGCATAAACAATGAATCTTGGAACACTGAAAAAATAAAAAATAAATTAAAAAAAATAAATTTAAAGTAAAAAAAAAAAGGTAATCCATATACATTGAAAAAAGACTGGAACAATACAAGATGTAGTAAAATAAAAGTTCATTGTCACTGCACTTGATTTTAGAATTCTAAGTAATTTAGGTTTTCAGCTGATACTACTTTGCTATACTACTGTTTTGAGGGCCAGCTGCTGGGGAAGCACCCATTTTCACCAAAATAAACTAGAAGCACGTTGGGAACAAATCATATCCTGATAGATTAAGGAGATAACAAGGACCAGGGAGCCATGGAATAAAACAGAACTGTAGAGGATGGCTGACAGAGAGTTTTCTTGATTGGAGTTTTTTTTTTTTTTTTAAAGGTCACAAGTCCCAGCAACCAAAAAAGGGGTGATAGGGCTCAGCTCTTCGCTGAGCACTGATCTGAATAACCGAAACCTCAGGGATTTACTCGTGATCACAGAGCACATCGAGCGTGCCTGGGATACCCCGAAGAGAACGGTGCTCACTGACACTCACCTTTACTGTGCGTGTGTTCAGCATGTTCTAGAGCATCTTTTACCTCTTTCTCTAGAAAACACTTTCTAGATGCGTCTGTGAGAGCAGAAGCTTTCTTTTCTGATTTCAAATGAAAGTCTTTTTCTTTAGCTTCCTCCCACTAAATGCAAATAAATGAAAGAAAAGAAAAATCACCGAAAAGTTGGGGTAATGGCAGTTCCGACAATGGAATAAGCCCCTTCTGTCTTCTCTACTCCACCTCCTTTGGGATTCCCATGGCATGCAGGGTCTGTTTGGTTCCAGGATAATCTGAGCGCTTTCCTTGGCCCTTGAGGGCAGAGGCGCTTCTCATGGACCACCCAGTACACAGATGGGTGCCCACTGTCTTTGAAATAACAAGTCATTTCAGTACGTGCCAAATCTTATAGGATTAAGCTAGTTTTTAAAATTCATGACAACTGTCTTACTTAATCTGAATGCTATCCCTTAATAAAAATTTCCCAGCTCAGTACACATGCCTACCACAGGAAGTTAAGGAACTTCTATTAACCCCAACTTCCTTTTTTCTAACATGAGAAAATGATTATCCTAAAATCAGCTCAAGAGTAATGAAAATAATGCAGTTAAGATAACCTACAACTCCCAAAGTTCGTTGGTGTTTTATGCTACAGCTCTTGCATGAAAATACACATAGAATTTTTATGTTATCAAAACATTAATGCATGAAATAACAGAGCTTTAAAGAATCATCAGGGCCAGGACGGATGACAGAAATCCAGTCCTTTCCTGTTACTGAGGAGGAGAGGGAGTCTGATTTCAAGGCCACACAGTAGTGAAGCTAGCTTTAGAACCCAGGACAGCTGGGACAAAGAAGCATCTGTGTACAGCAGGGAAAGCCCTCATGGTGATTGAGTTCACTTGCAAATACACTATTTTACCCCAAGTCCGGCAGCACCCGACACAGCTCGGTCTGGTGCCAATGTCAGCAATCCTTGAAGATGTGGGTCTTGCCGTAACTTTCCTGGGGCGCACAGAGCCTCAGCAGGCATTGCCCCCATGCCTCCCTGTCCTTGCCTCAAAGTGTTATCAGACAGGGCCACGTACCCGTTAGCTGGGGTAGCAGGAATATGGGCAGCAACAGTGACTTGAAGGACATGCATTATAAAAAGCTTTTGGAATAGACATTACAACAGAGCAGCATAAAGAGGAATGAACCATGGTCAGTTCTCTGGTTCCTGATCTCTCCCTAGCTCTCCCGTGCCCTCAGGGAAGTCCATGTGTCTGTGATAAGACCTGCAGAGCGTGGGTGCCAGACACGCTCACGGGAGCAACCGAGAGATACATCTGTGTGATGTGACATAAACTCTTGGTTGCCTCCTCAAATTCTTTCTCTCATTCTTCTTTAGGAAAAGAATTCTAATTTTTTTGGACTATCATGCTCCCTGCTAAAAAAATACCGTATTTCCCAACATCCTTTGCAGGCAAATGTGGCTAGAAATGTGACAAGGGGCTTCTGGGAAGGAGTCAGAGTTGTCTCAGCTGGGAGTTGGACCTTTTATATGTCTGCCCTATCTTCTTCCTGATGGCTGGAATGCATACGTGATGACTGGAGGTCCAGCAGTCATCTTGGACGGTGAGCTATCCTTGAGAAGGAAAGCTATGCATGGGGAGGCAGGGCAGAAAGATTGAAGGGGCCACTTTCCTTAATGATCTTGGAGCCGGGAAAGAACCCTGGCTTCCTACCTTCATACTTTTTTCATGTGGAAAAGAAAAACACGTCCATTTGCTTAGAAGTCACTATTATTTCCGGTTTTGTTAGTAGCAGCTACATATAATCCCTAACCGTTTAAAAGTGTCTACATTGTAAGAATCAAGAATTAGGCAATATTAGTAATATTATCCCATCAGCGCGAACAAATCTACTCTAGGAAGCCGAGAAGTTGACAGGCGCTAATGTAAATGAGAAAGACGCCTGGTCATTTTCAGGTACTGTATTAGGTCACTTCTCTGCACATACCAATTACAATTAGATGATCTTTCAGATCTTTTCCAACAAAATTTCTCTGGTTTGATGCTTTTGTCATTTGATTATATAATATTTCAGAATTTAAATGAGTAACAAAAATTTTGTGACACCATTCTTACCTTTTTAGCTTCCTCCCCCATCATTGCGTTTAATACTTCTGTTTCTTTCCTTCTGTTTTCCCGAAGGAGTCTGGCCACTTCCTGGTAACACTCATTTCGCTGCAGATCGTCACATCTTTGTTTATGTAAAGCCTGAATTCGCCAGTCGGCATTTAGACATGCTTGTTCAGCTTCTGCCAAATTGTCTTCAATTAACTAAGAAATATTTGCAAATTTCAGAAACGAGGTCAGACTACATATAAAATACAGTATATCTGTTCTATGCATCCAAGTGTCTAAGGTAGCTAGGTGCTTTTTCTTTCTTTTTTTTTTTTTTTAAGACTTATTTATTTATTGGAAAGAGAAAGAAAGAAAGACCACATGGCGGGGAGGGGCAGAAGGGGACAGAATCTTAAGCTGCCTCAGTGCTGAGCATGGAGCCTGAGCAGGGCTTGATCTCATGACCAAAGAGATCAGAACCTGAGCCGAAACCAAGACTCAAGGCTTAACTGACTGAGCCACCCAGGCGCCCCTAGGGTAGCTGTTTGTAACCGTGGTTGCGTATTAGAATTGTTTCATACTGTTTATATATATCAATCTCTGGGGTGGCAGGATATTGGAAATTTTTTTTTACTATTTTATTTATTTACTTGACAGAGAGGGAGCACAAGCAGGGGGAGAAGCAGGCAGAGGGAGAGGGAGAACCAGGCTCCCCACTGAGCAGGGAGCCCGATGTGGGGCTCGATCCAGGACTCTGGGATCATAACCTGAGCTCAAGGCAGACACTTAGCCCACTGAGCAACCCAGGTGCCCTAAGAATACTGGAACTTTTAAAAAGGTGGTTCTAATGCATACATAGTCAAGGTTGAGAATTTCTAGGCTAAGCAATGAGTGGGATTAAACAATTTCCATCTTTCAACCTTCTGAAAAGGAGTCAGAAGAGCTCATTTTTACAGACTGGACAAAGCCTACCAGAAAAAACAAATGGTAGGCTATTCTGGTGGAACCACCTACGGGGATTATTGAACAGAAGGCAGGGAAATCTGACATTATTCCTGGCTTTTGGACCAGGGCCAGGCCTGGCCACAGACCCATTCAGCCCTTTTCTAACTGGATAATAGAGAAAGTTCTTTCCTGAAGTTTTATTTCAACGCACTTAAGCCTGCATTTCTGAAAGGGTTACTCCACAGAAATTCTACAAAATAAGTTTGGGAAATTTTCTCAAAGATTCACAACGTACCACATCCTCAAATGTGGGAGGAAAAAAAAACCCTAAGTTTAAACAGCACTTCCAACACTTACTTACCACTCCCCATTTTACTGAGTAATAGTTATTAATCTCCTACAGAATATACTTTGGAAATCTGGCTTATATACCAGGCAAAGGCCTGATGTCTTTCAACTAATCTACTCAGGGACAATTTCTGAGACATAACCCAGAAGGTTAGTATTGTAAAGTTACTATTTCCCTTCTATTTTCTCCTAAGTCTTAAAAGTCTCAGAGTATACATGCATGTAAATGTCTGGCAATGAAATGAGCAGCCTGTACGGATAATGTGAGATTCTAGGAACTTGGTAACTGGAGCAAGGAAATGAATTAATGCAACTTGAGAGAGTTTAATCTTGAATTTCTTTCTTCTTTCTTTTTTTTTTTTTAAAGATTTTATTTATTTATTTGACAGAGAGAGAGATCACAAGTAGGCAGAGAGGCAGGCAGAGAGAGAGAGGAGGAAGCAGGCTCCCTGCTGAGCAGAGAGCCCAACGTGGGCCTCGATCCCAGGACCCTGAGATCATGACCTGAGCCGAAGGCAGAGGCTTTAACCCACTGAGCCACCCAGGTGCCCTTTTTTTTTCCCTTAAGATTTTATTTATTTATTTCACAAAGAGAAACACAGCTAGAGAGAGAACACAAGTAGAGGGAGTGAGAGAGGGAGAAGCAGGCTTCCCGCCGAGCCGGGAGCCCAATGCGGGGCTCGATCCTGGGACTCTGGGATCAAGACCTGAGACGAAGGCAGACACTTAACGACTGAGCCACCCAGGTGCCCCTTGAATTTCTTCTTTTGAAAGAATGATAGATGGGAGGGGGGCAGGGCAGGGTAAAATAAATACATAAAAGGATGACAGATGGAAATGTTCTCCTCTCTCTATATACCAAATTTCCCATATTTTTACCTTCTGAGTTTTTTGGTCCTGAGTTTGATCTGTTTCTATCAGTTTATGAAACATGTGTTCTTCAAGATCCACTTTTCGTCTAAAGGCATTTGCGTCTTCTCTCATTTCTTTTGCAACAGCTTCCTGATTTCTAATAAGATTCTGTTAAAAAAATCAATTGTAAAAAAATCACAAATCTATATAATAATGCTAGAACACAAAATGGTGCTTTTTTCAAGAATACTAGCACACAAATACAAAATTGTCATCTGATTTTCAGAGTAAAAAGCAAACAGCAGTGACATCGCTGAAAACACAAGGATGGACCCCTGAAAACTCTCTCATCCAAAAAAGCACTGAGAACCCTGGCACAACCAACTTTTTCAGAACTCTGGAAATTCACCAAAGGCTTGCAGCAATTTGGGGAGCATTTACTTAAAAAATGTCTGAACCCTGGTAGGAAGAGTAACCTTTAGTACATTTTTAACTTGCACTATCCCTAGTCCCCTCCACCCAAACTCCGCATTAGGCTTGAAAACCAGTAGCCTGGCAGTCAATGCGGGGGGAGGTGAAGTGGAGACGCAGCTCCTTCCAATGCCCACTCCCAGATGACTGTCACCATTGGACCTGTGCGGGGTTGTGGAAGAATCCGCTCCCAATGCTGTCTTTATTTGTCCTCAGAACTCATGCCTTGGAACAGCCTTGCCCCTGGGGACATTTGCTGAAAAACTGCAGAGGCAACGGTTGAGTATCCTGGCTGCCTGAGGCAGTGGGTCACGGCTTTGCAGAAAAGGTGGGAAAATTAGATGTCTGCAGGGGACTTTGAAAAGCTCTGCTGGATTTCTGGGACCCTAAACTCCACGTGTATGTAAGCCTGTACGCTTAACAAGGATTATGTGAACATTCAGATCTGAGAAGGTCCTGAGCCGGCAGGTCTGGTGAACTGAGTACTGCTTCGCGAGGCAGCGAAGTCTGAGGGTTGTAAACTACGGAGCCCAGTGCTGCAGGCACGCCCCAATGTAATGCACCCAGCCCGCTGGCAAAGACTGGAAGCTTCCTGGTTCGAGGCAACTGTGGAAACCTTTGTCTGGTCACTAAAACTGAGTAAAGACTTTAATTTAGTTCCATAAATCAATCTTTACAGAATTAATTCAGACAAGTCACTAAGAGACAAGAAACTCAGAGGATGGGGGAGAATCTGATTTTCAGAACTGCCGTATTTCATTACTTAAAGACCTAGTTTTCAACAAAAAATTACACAAGATATTAACAACCAGAAGTATGGCTCTACGTACTCTGAATAGACATTAACCACATGTTCTCCAAAGAAGATGTAAGAATGGCCAGAGTATGAAAGCATCACCAGGAGGACTAGCATCACTAATCCTTAGAAAAAAAGCAAATCAAAACCACAAGATACCACTTCACACCCAGTAGTAAGATGATAATCAAAAGACAGATGGTAACGATTGTTCACAAGGATGTAGAGAAATTAGAACCCTACGACCCTACGTACAAATCTAAGAGAACTGAAAATAGATGTTCAAACAAAAAACTGTACATGAATGTTTGCAGCAGCACTACTCATCACAGCCAAAAAGTGGAAACACTCCAAATATCTACCAAGTGATAAATGGATAAACAAAATGGGGTCTTATCCATACAATAGAATATTACTCCACCACAGAAAGGAAGAAAGTACTCACACCACTACGGGAATAAACCTTGAAAATATGATGATACATGAAAGCTAAGCACAAAAGACTATACATTGTATGACTTCACTTGTTTTTTTTAAACAATAACCCAGTACTACATGCCATCCATGCCCTCCTTAATACCCACCACCAGGCTCACCCACCCCTTCACCCCCTCCCTTCCAAAACCCTGTTTGTTTCTCAGTCCAGTCTCTCATGCTTCATCTCCCCCTCTATTTACCCCAGTTCACATTTCCTTTCCTTCTCCTAATGTCCTCTACGTTACTCCTTATACTCCATAAGTGAAACCATATGATACTTTCTCTACTTGGCTTATTTCACTGTATGATTTCATTTAAACGAGATGTCAGAATAGGGAAATCCATTAAGATAGTAAGTGCTTGCCAGGGTCAGGGGACTGGGGAAGCGAGTGCTAATGAGTACAGTGGTTGAAAGGAAGGAGACCAAACACTATTCATGAAAATTTAAGTTAAAAAAGCAAAATATCAGTTGTATGTACCAAATAACCTCACTTATCCTTATTCATGATAATAGCAGTTACTTCCCAATTTAGGGATTTATTTCTACTTTTCTAATTATCTACTGGTAACATAATTACCTTCATAGTGAAAAATGAAAATGTTTTCCACTTCTATGCAGAGAAGATATAGGTCTGAAGTTTATTGCCACAAACCGTAAACCACTTAAACATCCAACAACAGAAAAAGAAGTTTAAGTTATGGTTCATCAATATCTATTACAAATGACAACTACCAAGATAAGCAGTCATTTACAAAAAGGATTTTATTAAGTAAAAGAGAAAAGTTGAATGATAAAGAGATAAAATGATTGTGTAGAGATTAGGGGTTAGGAGGAAAACTATGGGGAGCTACAAACAGCAGAGAGGAAAGAGACAGAAGCAGAAAGCAGAAGAGAAAGCAGCAGACAGGGGAAGGAAGCTGCCCATTCATTTGTAATATGGTCAAGCGATTTAGGCCAAGGGGCAATGAGGGGAGACTACTGTCTGCCCGGCTCCTGCCAGTAGGAGACACTGCACGGTGAGTAGTAACTTGGTGGCTGTATTCAAATCCCGCACGTTCCAATGAAAAGATTAGCCCTTGACCAGCTCGAAAACCCTGGAACACCCTGCCTGGTAAGAGTGCCTCTGTGTATGCTTGGGCCCCTGGGCTCTGCCAGTTGATGCTAAGAACGTGCATAATGTGTACTTTGTGCTAATAATGTGACTTATGGAAGGAACCGTAGGACACACTCCATCAGCCTGACCTCTGCAGAGCAAGTAACTCGGGTCAGCCACGTGCACCCTCCACGCCTATGGGACGGACTCCCAGTAAAACCCTGCATTCTAAGACTCAGGTGAGTTTGCCTGTTGGCAAAACTCTACATGTCTTGTCATACATCTTTCCTGGCAAAATTAAGCGCTGTTTGACTCCACTGGGAGAGGACAAGGGGAAGCTTGTGCCTGGTCTCTCCTGGACCTTATGTGCCTTTTACCTTTGCTGCGGTGTTCTGTTGTGGTTTATGTAATCTCTACACCCATCACGGGGCTCAAACTCATGACCCCGAGATCAAGAGTCGCAGCCAGGCACCCCGTACCTTTGCTGACTGAGTCAGCCAGGCACCTCCTACCTTTGCTGAGTTTACTCTGCATCCTTTCAATGTACAAAACCACAACCAGGAGTGTAACAACCTGGTCTGAGTTCTGGGAGTCCTTCTAGCAAATCGCTGAACCGGAGGGTAGTCTTGGGGACTCCTGTCACTGACATACAGATATTAACTTGCTTAATCCTCACAGCTGTCCTGGCAAGGGTGGGCCCATGCCAAGGAGAAGGTACATGTGCCTGAGAGAGAGAGACCGAGACAGAGGCAGAAACTGGCCTTGATGAAACAGGGTTCAAGGATGAAGTGGATGGAATCTGGATCAGAGGGCAGTATGTACCTACATGTTTGGGCTTAGTTTTATTCTTTTGTTAAAAAATATTTTATTCAAATTAGATATACATGGAATATTGAGCATATATTTCCAATGGGGATCATCACAAGATTGTCTGTTTTTTGGGATATGATTTGTTTACAAATAGACACAGTTAATCAAACTGATGTAAGAACTAAGCTTGGCACATAAAGTATTAATCACTAAAGCTGATGAAAAAGGCAGGAACTGTCCATCCGAGCTAACGGACCAGATAAAGTTCATGATTTTATAAGTTAGTTTGGTTGAGTAGGCTCGGTCTTCTCTACCTTTCTTAGTTGGCCTGATAAATACTTTCCTCAGAAGAGGCCAAAATGAGGATGATCTACAGAAGGAAACTCAGTGTTACTTCTGGGGCACGCCCGCCCAAAGCACGCAAGTTGGGTCTTACCGTGAGGAAACAACAGGCAAGCACCGACCGAGGGGCACTCTACAAAATATCTGGCCAAATGCTGCAAAAACATCAATACTGCACAATATAAAGACCGACTCAGGATTGGCGCCAATGTAAAGGAGACTAAAGAGACAGGACAACTGAGAAAATGGATTATCTGAGATTTTCTTTTGCTCCAAAGGACATTTTTTACCACAAATGATAAAATCTGAATAAGGCTTACATAATCGATAACAATAATATGTTCATTTCCTGATTTGATCATTGTTCTGTGGTCATGTGATAAGGATTCCTTGGTTTTAGGAAATACACACAGAAGCATTTAGGGGGAAAGGGGCATCAGGTCCACAACTTTCTTTGCCTTTTTTAAAAAAGATTTTATTTATTTATTTGACAGAGAGAAACATAGCTAGAGAGGGAACACAAGCAGGGGGAGTGAGAGAGGGAGAAGCAGGCTTCCTGCTGAGCAGGGAGTCCGATGTGGGACTCGATCCCGGGTCTCCGGGATCATGACCTGAGCCGAAGGCAGACGCTTAACTGACTGAGCCACCCAGGCGCCCTGGTTTGCACCTTCTCTTAAAAAGTTCAGAAAAAAAATGTATCTATGTGTGTACAAGTCCATACGCAGAAAGAGGATAATGCCAATTTAGCAACATGTTAATACTTGAGAATCTGAGGAAATATATTTGAAAATTCTTAGTATTTTTCTTGCAAATGTTCTGTTAATTCTGCCATCATGCCCCGTTGGTGCCACCACCTACCTCCCCCCTAAAAAGGACAGTAAAAAGTAAACGTAGGTTTGGTCCAAATCAACTGAATCTAATTCAAAATCATAAGAGTTGGCCAGGGTATAAATCCCTGGCTCAGTTCTAGAAGTAGTTCAGTGTAGAACATAAAAAGTGTTATAGACTGGAATGGATGCCGTATGTTTTAAATCATATTTAATGTGAATAACAATCACATTACCTGTTACATATCTGCAGTTATCACTAATCTTAAAGTCACACTTTAAAAGAGGGATGAAGGAAGTGAAAACTTACGGTTTCAACATTAAATAAATGAAGGACAAAATGCTTTTCCCAAATAATATTTATATTAACAAAATTCCTTTTTCCAGTGTTGTGGAAACTATATACTCTCAGTAGATCCTTGATAATTTATTTCCAGAAGATTCAAATTTAAAGTCCTTTACAGCTCTTGTCTGATTTACCGTACTTACAAAGATCCTTATGAAGTACTGCGTTAATTTTGTCACACGGATATAGGAAAACTTAGTCACTTGGTAGAAAATCGTGAGGCAAAATCTGAGACTTATATCTGGTACCTCAGACACTAGACTAAGTTGCTAAGAGAAACATAAATTAAAGAATTACAACAAACTGTATGTTCAGACATTTTGGCTACCTTACAATCCTGGATGACACTATATTCTGCTTTTAAAAAAAAAAAGGAACATTAAAAAATCATGAGTAAACACAATCTAAAAAGAGTCTGTATAAACCCTGCTTCTCTCATGATGCAAACAGGTGACTCGTACCTTCTCATAAAGTCTTTTTTGTGATTCGAGTTCCAGATGCCTCATTTCTAGCTCTTTCGCTGTAGTAGCAATTTCTCGATCTCTCATGTATACCTATGGCCAAGCAACAAAATGTGAACAACAAAAAGAATTTACAAGATAATTTCTGTTTAACAGATTTAGTAATCTTATAATCCAAACAACGCCCTCAGAGTATTTCAAATAAAAACTTGGGATTTTTGATACAGGAGTAATTGATAGTATATTAACAGTCACTGTAGAATCTAGGATTAATGTCTGAGTGAAAGCTTGATTTTCTAAAAAGGAAAGTACAATCACCATACGCTCACCTACCCAGGCTTTGAGAACAGATGGCAGTTCTTACCACACGGCATCAGCCAATATTATGAGTTAGAAAAACTTGAGCAATTTACATTTGTGGTGGCTAAAAATATAGAATGTTTAATCTTATTAAATATACCATTATTTAATGTTCCTTTTGATTAAGTGACTACACTTAAATTTGTTTTTTAAAGATTTATTTTCTTAGAGAGAGAGCAAGTGAGTGAGGGTGAAGGGCAGAGGGAGAGAGAGAATCTCAAGCAGATTCCCCACTGAGCACAGAGCCTGACATGGGGCTCGATCTCAGGATCCTGAGATCATGACCCAGCCAAAATCAAGAATCTGTTGCTCAAAGAAACCAGTCTTTGTGCCCCTAAAAGACTATACTTTTATAAATTCAGTTTGCCAACTAGTAACTCCAAGTTTAAATGTCCTCTGCTTGGACACAGTGGATTTAAAGTTCACCGCTCTCCAAATTTTGATCACTGGGAAGCTTCTCACTCCTATACACTAGAGGGTTTGAATAAGGTCCTGTATAGGTCGATAGAGAATCTTAGGAGTAGTCTTAAGTAAATATTTGGCTGCCTAAAGTCTCCACTTTTTAGAAGTGATACGTGTTTCAGAAGCAGAACAAAACAAACTATAACCTCATCTAATCCCATTCATTTATTCGGTAAGCATTTAATGATTGCATTATCACTTCCATCCGTATCACACATTGTAAAGGATAAAGGATACACGATCAAATATCTATCCCTGGAGAAACAAAGAGTAAAGATGAGTACAGTGGGAAGTACAAGAAGGACAAACATCTGGGAAGTAAATAAACCAGTGACTGGCAACCAGTCCAACTTAAGGAGGTTACTGGGAAAGCAGCTAGCTCAAAGTGGGGGTGCTCGAGTTCACGGAAACAAGGGAAGTAAAAATGCCAGTAGGTAGAGGAGAGGTTTGGCATGGTTCATCACGCTGTTCAGGACTTCCAACGAGAGCGGCTCTTTCGCTTCCGGAATTTGAGACACACACACAGCTGAGTGCCAGGGCACACCCAGCTCAGCTCTGCTGACCGCTAATGGGTGTGCAGTCACTCGTGTGTGTTCGCTTTCCTGCTGGGGCCTGCTCTGTGAGGAGAAAAGCTCTGGCAGTTTAGCAGGTCAGAGCTCACAATCAGAATAGGGAGATGAAGGACAGGAGGCTGGAAGGCTAAGCAGAGGCCAGATCATGCAAACTGAAAGGGCTTTACAGGATTCTTTGACCAAAAAAATGCCTTCGGTATCTCAAAGAGTCTGGAATAAAGAGGTCAGAGTTCTAAGCTTTGTATTACTCTGGGAGAAGAACACATGCTTTTGTAGAATAATGAATTATCAATCTCATTTATTCAGTGAGATCATGAAAAGGAATCATAGCTTTCAAAAACCAATTTAAAATTGGCTTTAAAGAAAACAAAAAGTATTATCTCATGCTATAGACAAGATGACAGATTTAAACTAGGTTTAAAACTCCCTAAATTAGTCTATAAATTCAGTGCAATCGTAACATGCCACTAGGATGGGGTGAGGTGGGATTCAGAAAGAAAGAGTGATATGACTCCCAAAGTCTATTTGAGAGGCCACATATTTGAAAATACTGCAGAGAACCCTGAAAAGGCAGACTAATAGTGGGACTGAGGCCCACTAGTTAGAAGGAGATTATGAAGCCGTTGTTCAGGGTGGTGCTGGCTTAGGAGCAGCCAGAGCTAAGGAGGTAAGAAATATAAGGGAAATGAACACTGAATAAAACCATCAGTTGGTAAACGACTCTGGTAATCAACGGGTGTGACTGCGTTCCAATAAAACTGTATTTATGGATACTGAAATATGAGGATCCTGTTTCTAAAAATGTCACATAATATTCATGTCACAAAATTATTATTGAGTTTTTTTAACCATTTAAAATGTCAGAACTAGGGGCGCCAGGGTGGCTCAGTGGGTTAGACGGCCACCTCGTGATTTGTGGCTCAGGTCATGATCTATCTCATGGGTCACGGGACTGAGACCTGTGTGGGGGTCTGAGCTCAACGGGGTGTCTGCTTGAGATTCTCTCCCTCTGCCCCTAACGCCACTCATGTGCTCTCTCTAAGATAAACCTTGGGGCGCCTGGGAAGCTCAGTTGTTAGGCGTCTGCTTTCGGCTCAGGTCATGATCCCGGAGACCCGTGATTGAGCCCTATAAGGGACTCCCTGCTTGGTGGGAAGCCTGCTTCTCCCTCTCTCACTCCCCCTGCTTGTGTTCCCTCTTGAGGTGTACTGTAATTATACACTGCTGGATTTCCAAGATTTAGTATAAGGAAAATATGAAACATTTCATTAATGTCTTTATACTAATTACATATTTTAAAAAATTGGGAAATATACTGAGTTAAACAAAATGCTATTAAAATTAACTTCCTCTGTTTCTTACTTTTTTTCTGATTTTTTACACGTGCCTGTTAGAAAACAAAATTGCCTGCGTGGCTCACGTCACATTTCTACTGGATACTGCCCCAAATGGCACAAACGGCCCATGTTCATTGGTAAGAAAGAAGTTGACAGAAAACTGACCAATGATATGGACATACAATTCACAGTTCTTCTGCAAATGGAAGATGAGTAACTGGAGAGATATTTAACTTCACCAGCAAGAAAAAAAAAGACAAATTAAAATATACAACTTCCACCTATGAGACCGGCAAATATTAAGGCCGATGAACTCTGAACTGATGCGAGCATAAGCACTGTTCTGTATACACTTAAAGTCACTTAGGTGGGTTCATTTTTGGAGCATAATTTGGTAGATCTTGGAATTTACTCAACAAAACGAAGATCTGCACCAAGAATGTATGATCTAGCACCGTAGACAACCTTGATGTCCAACAGCAAAGGGAGTAATTAAATAAACTGTAACAGTCACACACTGGAATACTATGCAGCCATAAAAAGGGAAAAAAGCTCTATCATTTTTTTTTAAAGTTTATTTTAGGGATGAAGTGAGAGAAGAGTAAGGAAGGTCCATTTTTGATTCCATGTATTTTATAATGGAAATTTTCTGATACAGGCCAGGTACAAATTTTTATATGAAAAAAGAGCATTTCCTCTATTTCACGGTTAATGGTTCATTGACACTTCTTTTTTAGAGAAACAATCACCAAGGTCACTGGTCAAATTGACTCATTTTCTTGGCATTTCTAAAATTTTTAGCTATCAATGAAATTCCAAAGAGAAGAGGAAAAGCTGAGGGAAAAGTAAAAGGGAAGAGGCTGTTTAGTATTCCCTGTGACTTCTGGCGAGGACATTTAACTTGAAGGTAGGAGAGTACATGGAGATGCTTTGTGAGCACTAAGATACAGATCGTTAACCTTTCTCTTGATTTCATCGTCCAGTCTTCTTAGTTCCATTTCACGCTGATCTTGCTGCATTTTTAGAAAGCGCCTTCTCGTAGCATCTTGTAAGTGCATTTCCTTGACTTTCAGCTCTCTTTTCACAGAATCTAGTCTTAAATACAAAATACATCAAAAGGAACACATAGAGATTTAAGTGGAAAGATCATATGTTTCACAACAGGAAGGGGCCCACCACTGACCTGGGCACACCTGCTCCTCCCCTCCCCTGCGACTGTGGCTTCACACACGTGGAGGAAGGATGCCCGTGGCTGCCCCCGTGGAAGGGACAAGGGTCCAAACGCAACTGGCTACTCTTTTTGGATTTAAAAGTTCCTAACTTGTCTACTCAGATCTCAGTACAGTCACTACGCTTCATCTTTATTTAGCAGAAGGTTAAGGGTCAGTTCAGTACTTGTGTTTAACCTGCACTAGAAATCAGTATCATAAAATCCCAACCAAGAGTAAAACTCAGTAAGCACTTTGAGAAGCGAGTTTCCCAACAATTAGGCTTAGTCTCAATGCTCATCTCAGAATCTTCATTAATTTAAACATTCTGCTTTATTAATAGACTTTTGAATAAGCATGGAATGCTTCTTCCCCTGTCCTCCAAAGTATGAAATACAAAACAAAATAATCATTTTATGTTTCATGTTCAAGTCATACAGATAGTTTAAAACACAATTTAAAAAATTCTGCTCCCCTTAAGGGTGATTTACCTTGCACTGTATTACAAAGCATTGTTGCCTACTGTAAAATGATGTTTCCAATAACGTCTTCCAAGGTACATGAGACTTGTATTACTTCTGAATAATCAGCATAGTTTCAGAATTACCTTTCACCATATGCCAATTTTTTGAAATGTGGGAGATGCAGATTTTTTATTAGCTTAAAATTTTGCTTAATGGACATGCCACAGCTGGGTAATGCTACATATATAGAAAAGACAATAAAAATTATTCAACTAACTCACATGTCCAGATTTCCTCAAAGTGATAACACATACCTCTGTCTTTGCTGTACCATCTTCTCCTCCTCCTGTAAGAGCAATTCTCTCCTCGTTTCTTCGGCCTTACGAAGTAGTTCTTGTTTTTGGTACCACGCTTCATCTTCAACTCTCTGCTGGTCTACTTCTGCTTGCATATCTTCAACCACCTGCCTAAGGTACGGAATATTTACTGTTATAGCCAGATACAGACTAGCCCGCAGCATTTGTGATCACGCAAGGGTAAACTGCTATTCGCTTTTCACCTTCGCATTTGTCCCATCAAAGTGATAGAAAGCAATGAAAAGGATGTCTTCTGTAAGTCCCACCAAAAAGTACAAAGAAAAAAAATTCAAGCTAAGAAAACTGAGTAATTAAGTCCAAGAACAACCAAAACACAAAATGTATACCTGATGGGTGTCATTGTTTCACTTCTACATGCAAGAATTACAGGTCTTTAAAGATATTCCCAGCCTTCAAACTCTGACTTTACACAAATACTAAATTGCATAAAACAATTCTCTCTGTATTTATAACAGATTTTGCTACTATCACACAAACAACTATTCCATGATTACCTCTCCCTCAGGTAGTCCAATTCATCATTCCTTATTCTTTCTCGCTCCTGTGTCTGATAGTCCACGATAAACTTTGGATATTGGTTAAAGACCGGATATTGCCCTTTTGTCAAGGCCACAAAGACACAGAGCATGCTGCTGGGGTGAATATCAGGAGGAGTGGCAGCCATGAGATGATACACTTCTCTGATGACAACACTTATATCCAGGTTATTCCGATGATGAAAAAAATACTGTAAGAAAACTTGTGTTTAAACTGTGATTTAACTAACAAAGCAATTTACAAGGCAGAATTAAAACAAGAGTTTAAAAAGTGTGACTTAATATTAATCTTGTCTTTCTCTCTCTTTCTGGCTCTTCTTTCTTGGCTAATTCACTGAAGTTTTAACCTAAGTTTTAAAATGAAGAGTCCATTTCATATTTTCAAAGTCTAATAAAATTTCAAAACTGAACTTCTGAAATAATACTTTTAAAAAAAATTTTATTTATTTATTTGACAGAGAGATCACAAGTTTTAAAATGAAGAGTCCATTTCATATTTTCAAAGTCTAATAAAATTTCAAAACTGAACTTCTGAAATAATACTTTTTAAAAAAATTTTATTTATTTATTTGACAGAGAGATCACAAGTAGGCAGAGAGAGCGAAGGAAGCAGGCTCCCTGTTGAACAGAGAGCCCGACACAGGCCTCGATCCCAGGACCCTGAGGATCATGACCTGAGCCAAAGGCAGAGGCTTAACCCTCTGAGCCACCCAGGCGCCCTGAAATACTTTTTAAACTTCAACTCAAACTGAAGGCCTCCTTTATATTGAAAGAACACTTCAACCAACAGTGGATCAAAGTCTTCTGCTAGGATTTTTTCCTTGCAAAATCCAAAATAAATAAATGTGAAAATAAATGAGCTTGATTCGTTAAAAATATCTGAAATGTTTCCCCATTATCTTATTCTGCTGGAAGGTCCAAATTCTAAAATGTATATAAGTATGCGTCTTGTGAACATTAAGTAAAAATAAAGTTTGACAGGGGACCCTGGGTGGCTCAGTCAGTTAAAGTGTCCGATTCTTGATTTTGGCTCGGGTCATGATCTTGGGGTTATGAGAATGAGCCCCTCGATGGGCTCCATGCTCAGTGGGGAGTCTGTTTGAGATTCCTTCTGTCCATTTCCCTTTGCCCCACCCCACCCACTCTTTCTCTTTCTCTCAAATAAATAATTTTTTTTTTTTAAAGATTTTATTTATTTGACAGCGAGAAGCACAGTTAGAGAGGGAACACAAGCAGGGGGAGTGAGAGAGGGAGAAGCAGGCTTTCCCGCTGAGCAGGGAGCCCGATGTGGGACTTGATTCCGGGTCTCCGGGATCATGACCTGAGCCGAAGGCAGTCGCTTAACCAACTGAGCCACCCAGGTGCCCCAATAAATAAATCTTTTAAAAAAGAAAAACTAAAACACTTTAAAAAAACAGTTTGACAGGAACCACAAAAGAAGTAACAAATCCAAATCTACCAAATTTGTCTACCAAAAGAACCTCTACTTTTATTTTATTTGTTTTAAAGATTTTGTATTTATTTATTTGAGAGACAGACAACACGCACGAGCGGGGTGAGTAGCAGAGGGAGAGTGACAAGCAGACCACCTCGACCTGGGTGGGGCTCCACCCCAGGGCCCTGAGATCATGACCTTAACCTACTGAGTCAGACACTTAACCATCTAACTCTCTCCTTTTAAAAACCTCCTCTAACACTTTCTTTCAAGTAACCTTCCCGCTATATCTCAAAATTCTCAGAGTAACTGTTTCCTATGTGTAATAAGCATCCAGACAGTCACAGACTGGATGGGTCACTGAGAAAACCACCCAGAGAATCGACAATGACTCAATTGGTAAACATCCTTTAAATAGGCAACAAGCACTGCACTCCATCCAGTATTACCGCGTTTCTTTTCTGAAACTACGACTTTAAGACAAAGGGTGCTGTAATTGCCTGTCGGATTATCCAGCAACGAGGTCAGAGGAAGGCAGTGGTGAACCCTGCTCTCCACTGCATTACTCCCACTGGGCACTAGGACCGGACATGCAACCAGTACTCAATAAATGCACTGATTCATAGTGGAAAGACACGGAAGTTGAGAACTGCTACTTACGAACAAGGATAGTTACCTCAAAATCGTCTTTAAGACTGCAGTTGAGCAGAGGAGCTCTAGAACATACATTGTAGGCTACGACGGTCATCAGGAGGAAGGAAGGATGGTTGGAAAAGACATTATCGAATAACTTGAGCCACTCCTCTCTAGTTAATACTTCTGAAAACACGGTTTCAAGAAGAGGCCATGCATACAGCTAAAATAAATAAGGAAAAACTTACTAGTTTTCTATGGAAAAGTCATAAGTTCTTGTTAATACTCTCTTACATCTGATGTAGCTGTTAAAATTGTTATATTCAAAACAATTATGAAAAGAACTACTTTAATATGGACCCTTCTTTATAAACTTTTGGGAAAGCAGTTTAATGAAGAAAAAGAATGGAATATTGTTAAAAATACAGAAGGTAGTGTGTTCTTTTATTATCTTTCAAGAAAATTCTGTCTTATTTATACCCGAACCAATGTTAGCTTCCAAAATATGTCACAATACCCTAAAAACCTGGTACTTCTTACCTGGGAAGTTATGTCATGAGCTATGAAGTGCTGTAGCAGTTCTTTGTCGTGGAATGCCAAAACATTTTCTATCATACTTAGAATATTGATAGGAGGATTCGGGAAATATTCAAACCAGTGTTGACACCAATTGACTATGAAGAAAAAAACTGAAAATTTATCTTTACCATTCTATATTATCAAAGGACTTGGCAAGTCTTACATGTATCCGTTCTATGTCCTCAATATGCCCATTAATAAAGAAAACATGACAACTCTTTAAGTTCTAGAATCATTGATTTTAAAGTTCCATCATGTTAACATCACATTTTAGGTTTACAGAATCGGCCAATTTCTTCAACTGAGAATGGTCAATGAGAAAGTGTCCATTAAAACAAACAGAACTTTCCAAAGAATTTCTGATCTTCCCCACAGGGCACCTGCTTCCTGCTTCTCCTGGTTAACAAAATGACCCTTTTACAAACGGTTCCTTCTTAAGTCTTCAACAATTGTGATGAAGGTTAAATGATAATCTCTTAAAATCTATGACTAATCAAAATTAGGAAAGTTTACAAGAAATGTTCAAAATTACAATTTTTTTTTGAGAGAGAGAGAGAGGAGGGGGGCAGGCAGAGGAGAGAGAGACCCTTACTCCATGCCCAATGTGGGGCGCAACGTAGGGCTCTGTGTCATGACCCTGAGATCATGACCTCGGCTGAAACCAAGAGTGGGATGCTTAACGGACTAAGCCACCCAGGCATGCCCAAAATTATATTTTTACACATCAACAGCAACACATAAAAACAAATGGGCATGTATCATATCCCTCCCTATCCGTTAAATGTTATAATAGGAGAATAAACATGTCCCCATTATTAGGATAGCTAAAATAAATAAGGAAAAACTTACTAGTTTTCTATGGAAAAGTCATATAAGTCCTTGTTAATACTCTCTTACATCTGATGTAGCTGTTAAAATCGTTATATTCAAAACAATTATGAAAAGAACTACCTTAATATGGACCCTTCTTTATAGACTTTTGGGAAAGCAGTTTAATGCTTGTGATCTACAGCCAAGATAACAAGTAACCAACAGCACTGGTTTTAAATCTAAGCCACTGACGACAACTTATTCCTAAATCTGACTTTGAAAACCCAGTGACTGAGGGATTCTCTGAAATAGCCAGCCAGTGGAAAGCAGAATCTATTCTGCTCAAGATGTTTCTAAAGCTCACTACCACCCCCAAAGCAGTCTAAAAATCCTGGTGATCAGCTGGTCTCACTCAATGAACTATGTCTAATCACTATAGCCCTCTTTAGTTATTCAATTCGGATTTTTATTATAAACACTGACTTGTGGGTCCGTCCTTTGACAGTAAGATCCCCTGTCTCGTATTAGCAAAAAGGTGGCTTAGATGGGCAGAATTTTGGATTACACCTGGTTATAAAAGGGTCTACTAATTCCAGAAGTAGGTTATTTGTTAGGAAGTAAATGTGAGTTATTAAGGCATAAGTAAACTCTCGAAAAAATGAATCTTTAAAAGAAATTATTTCAGCTGAACTGCTGCTCTTAACTTCAAAAGAAAATTCAGGTCAGTGATATGTTCTAAGTGTCCACCATGTCTCAGATATTGCCAGTCTTAGGAATTTTAAACCACCACACACACACACACACACACACACACACACACACAGCCCAGATTTTTACAACTAATCTTCATCACGAGAACATTGTTCTCAGTTGGGCGCAGGGGAAACCCTGCTTTACACGGAAGTGTTTGCCTTCTCTTCTAGCCTGCATGGTGTCTCCACAGAAATGTGGGCAGAGGACCCAGAGACAGAACTGACAGAGAAGAGGATAATGAGAAATAACGGTGTGGAGATCCTTGACTAAACCCAAAGAACTCCCTCTTGGTCTAAAAGAGACTGTAAAGAGCGAGTAAAGATGACTTTTACAAACATATTCCAAATTATACACCAAACACTGTATTCCTTCGGACTTTCTCCCAGGTCCCAACTAGACTGTGAACCTACAAAGCCAGAACAGTGGTGTATCGCAAGCAGGGCTAACATTTAGTTGGAGCTCAGTAAATGTTTCTTGAATAAAACTAGTTTGAAACCCTTGATGAGAATTCCCAGCTATTCATGCTGATCATGATGGATCTTCTAGACTTAAGTTTCAGGCTTAGAAGAGAAAATCAATCCTTCAGCAAAGAACCATATACTCCAGTGATATTAACAAGATTTTACCGGAAATAAAAAAATAGGTTTGCATGCTTACCTAGATATAAACAGCGTTTCTTATGGTAAAATACCATTTGCCATTTTAAACATTTTTAAGTATGCAATTCAGTGCCAAAACTGAATGCACAATGTTGCGCAATCATCACTATTTGCAAAATCCTTTCCCAAACAGAAACTCTGTACCCATTTAGTATTAGCCTCCCATTCCCATCTCCTCCAAGCCCTGGTAACCTCTGGTCTACTTTCTATTGTCCATAAATTTGCCTATTTGAGGTATTTCATATAAATCTGTCCTTTTGTGCCGAGCTTTCAGGGTTTATTCCTTTATATGGCTGAATTGTATTCCACCAGGTACCACATATACTATATATACTGTTTATCCACTCATCTGTTAACAAGGATGATGATACTCGGGCTGTTTCCACCTTTCAGCTGTTGGCAAGAACGCTACTGTGACATTCACATACAAGTATCTGTTTGGATCTCTGTTTTCAGTTCTTTTGGGTCTATCCCTAAGAATGCAACTGCGGGATTATATGGTGATTTGATGTTTAACTTTTGAGAAACTGCCAACTGTCCACAGGACCACTTTACATTTTCAGCAGTGTATGAAGGTTACAATTTTTCCACATTCTTGCCAACACTTGTTTTTTTCCTGTTTTTAAATGATAGCCATCCTAGAAGGTATAAAGTGGTACCTTGGTGTGGTTTTGATTTGCATTTCCATAATAACATTTAATGATCCAGACCATCTTTTCATGTACTCATTAGTCATTTGTGTATCTTCTATGGAGAAAAGTTTAATTAAGGCCTTTACCCATCTAAAAACTAGATTGTCTTTTTGTTGTCGAGTTGTTTCTTTTCCTTTTAAAACTCTGAGTGTTATTGCTAGGGTAAATTAGTATAACCATCCCCCTTCTTTTTTTAAAGATTTTATTTATTTGACAGAGAGAGACAGTGAGAGAGGGAACACAAGCAGGGAGAGAGAGAAAGGGAGAAGCAGGCTTCCCGCTGAGCAGGGAGCCTGATGCAGGGCTCGATCCCAGGACTCCGGGTTCATGACCTGAGCCCAAGGCAGATGCTTAAAGACTGAGCCACCCAGGCACCCCTAATATAACCCTTTTGTGTAATCAATTAGAATATTATGATGTAATAATATCAATTCCAGGAATTAACCAAGAGAAAATATTATACATATTTATACATGAAGATGGTTATAACACTGTTCCTGTAGGTAAAAGTTAGAAATAACCTAAATGTCCAACAACAGATAAAACTAGTATATTCACATTATAGAATATTAGAGTCATGAGGGGGAAAAAGATACAGTCAATAAAATACAAAGTTTATAAAAAGAGAAATGTACCTAACATATTAAATAAAAGTAGTATAATTGGGACACCTGGGTGGCTCAGTTGGTTAAGCGACTGCCTTTGGCTCAGGTCATGATCCCGGGGACCCGGGATCGAGTCCCACATCGGGCTCCCTGCTCGGTGGGAAGCCTGCTTCTCCCTCTCTCACTTCCCCTGCTTGTGTTCCCTCTCTCGCTGTGTTTCTCTCTGTCAAATAAATAAAATCTTAAAAAAAAAAAAAAAGTAGTATAATTTAAAATTTAAAAAAAAAACTGCTTTAAAAGTGTGGAAAAATTATTTAAAAAACTAACAGTACAGCAGTTGATTGACTAAACTATGATACACCTATCTGATGAAATATTATGTTACACAGGGAATAAATTATGTTTTTCAAGAATATTTAATGATTTGGGGGAAACGCTCTTGGAAGAAATTAATCAATATATTATCAAAGATTACCAATGAGGAGGAGGAACACTGGTGAATTTTTTCTTTTATATATTTTCCTATATTTTCTCCAATCAGTAAAAACTTATCAAAGCAAAAATAATGCAATTAAATGAACCAAAAAAAGAGAAATAGACTATAATATTCACAATATGTATGCTTGAATCTTTTTATTTCTACTTTCCAAAATTTTACTGTAATTATAGTTAAGTGCTTATCTCCTTTGTACAAGAGAACGTTTTAATTTAAAATACATATAAAATTGGTTATTTTTGTTAAACCAATCTATAACTGAATTCAGTTTATTGACTGTTGAACTGAACTGATTATACCAATATGAAAAAAGGACTTAATTTTCAGAGTAGATACGGTGGATGGCAAGTGGTGAACACAATGGTTCGGAGCACAGCGAAAGCCCGCTTGGGTTTAAGTCCTTGTTCTGCCACTAACCTATCCCTGGGGACTTAAGCTCTGTGTGCCTCAGTTTCCTCCGTTACAGAAATGAAATAACAATGCCTACCTCATAGAACTATACTATAGTAAGATTTAGATAAATTAATTCAGGCAAAACATGGAGGATGGCACGTGGTACACAGAAAGTTCTCAAGAAATGTTCGCTCTAGATGCTAAGAAGGAGGACAGTAGTTAGCACTCTGCTACAATAAGCCCTGTGTGCTAAATCCTTCACATACTTACTACAATCCTACGGATAATGGAGGACTTTCAGTAAGTGAAGCATCTGCTTCCTTCTTACTTTTTTTTTTTTTTGGAAATATTTTATTTTTTTGAAAGAGCATGCATGCATGCACAAATGAGGATGGGAGGGGCAGAGGGAGAAGCAGAGACCCTGCCAAGCTCGGAGCCGGGCACAGGGCTGGATCCCAGGACCCTGAGGTTAGGACCTGAGCTAGACCCTTAACCAACTGAGCCCCAGGTGCCCCTACTTTCTTCTCACTAACAAAATCGAGCCCGTGACAGGATCTCCTAAAATTTAAGTATCCAAGTCTTCTTGTAAATAAAAAGGTTTATGTATAAATGTCCAAACTGTCCATTTCATGCTGTTTGACACCAGAATTGTTAAATGTTGCAAAGCTGCAAAGACATCAAAAAATCATATAGGAAATCCACTCTTCGTTTCCTTTACTTAATACTTATTTACTTACTTATGAGAGTAGCAACAACTTCAAAACAAATGAGCTGGTTGTTCTGGAATAGTTTTACAAATGGAAATGCCAAGAGCGGAAGATATGGCATGTCACTGAAGATGGCAGACCAGTGAGCTAATGCAGAAAGGGTTCTGTGAATCAGACAAGGAAATGAAGACCAGAGAACAGTTTATTATTAAACTCTGACTAAACAATACATTCACCTGATTAAAAAAACTGCAATGGAACGTATATTTGATGAACATTTTCCCTCCTACCTTTATCATCTAGCTTACTTCCCCAGAAACAGTGTTAAGAGCATAGTTGCTTTTCTAAAAGATCACAAAGGTTGGTATAAACATTGTTCTGCACCTTGTGTTTCCACTTAGTAGCATCTTGGAAATAGTTCATTATCAGCAGATGCGGAGCTCTGACACACAAGGGTTTTGTATAGATCCTCCTTAGTTTCTTTAACTTGGCATTACTGGGCATTTAAGTTGTTTCTAATCCTTTATAAATAATGCCATGCTTCATGTTTTATTTACATCATTCTTCAGGTAGGAATACCAATTTGGATAAATTCCTAGAAGTGGAATTGCTGAGTCAAAAAACATATGTGTTAACTTCAATAGCCAGGGCCAAATTATCCTCTGCAAAAATAGTGTCTCTTAGCAGAATAAAGGGATGCCCATTTTTTCACTCTGACCAATGTGCTTTATTATCCTTTGTTTTAAACCTTTAGTCTAGGTGAGAAATAGTATTTCAATGTGTTTTTAAATATGTGTGTGTGTGTGTGTGTGTGTGTGTGTGTATTTTCAATGTAATTTTAATCGGCATTTATTATAAGGGAGGTACAGCATCTTTTCCCGTTTAAGAACCATATCCCCAGCTATGAACTACACATTCAATCCTTTTTCCATTTTTTATTGGTGGCCCTTTCCACACTCATTTACATGACTACTTCATATAGAAATCAGCCTTTTATTTGCCCTATGTTTTGTATGTACTTTCTCATCTTTGGGGAATGTTCTTACATATAGAGATTTGTGTTGATATCAATCTCTTCTGGATATGTCAAGCTTAAAAAGGCCTGCCTTACTCTACGGCTGTAATTCTCTTATATTTGCTTCTGATACATTTAAGATTTTTTTTTTTTTAAACTTTTTGTTTTGAGATAGCTTTAGGTTTACAAAAAGTTGCAAAATCAGTGGAGAGTTCCTGTATACCTTTCACTCAAATCACTCTAATGTTAATATCTTGCATAAATATAGAACAATTATCAACACTAAGAAGCTAACATAGGTACTGTGTTAATAACTAAAACACACTTCATTCAGATTTTATCGCTGTTCCCATTTTGCTAGGTTTCATTTTCTTGTTTTGCCAATCTAGGATGCAACACTGCTTTCTTTTGCTAAGTCCCCATAGGTTCCTTCAATGTGGAAGCTCCCAGCCTCTTATCTTTCGGACACTGACATTTTTGAGGAATACTATATACAGTTATTTTATAGATTGTCCCTCAGTGTTTTCTCACGACTTAGAGTGAGCTTATAAATTTCTGGCAAGACACCAGATTTGCAACATACTGATGTGTATTATTACAGGTGATTTTAAATCTGATACTTGGTTACGGGGATAGTGGGGAATTTCTCTACTATAAAATTAGTCTCTTCCCATTTGTAATAATAATTATCTTGAGGAAGACACACATATTGCTGCAATATACTGAACATACCTCTGTAATACTCTGAGTAGTTTCCTGCTTTTGATGGGGTATTTCTTCTGAAGGTTGAGGAATGCCACATGAACACCCTTATCTTCCAGGCTGCTAAATGCCGTATGGTTTTCAGGCAGCCGTAGCAGAGAACGCCAAATGAACATTCTGAAATAAAAATTAAAATTTTAACCAAGAAAAACTTGGGGGGCAAAAATGATTTAACATGAAAGAAAGTATATTTTACCTGTATTTTGTTGGATATTCACCATAGCCTTTTAATAAGATTTGTAAACGCTTTCTGTTTAATCCATCTGACAACTCATTCTTAAAAAAAATAAAATAAATAATGTCAGTAAGTGACATAATCACCAAACTGACATAAACACCAAACCTCCCAAATATTCATTATTTATTATATGTTCTATTATTTATTTATTTGAGAGAGAGAGAGAAAGAGAGAGAGAACGAACAGGGGGAGGAGCAGAGACCGAGGGGGAAAAAAAATCTCAAGTAGATACCACGCTGAGCATGGAGCCCAAGACGGGGCTTGATCTCATGACCCTGAGATCATGACCTGAGCTGAGAGTCAGATACTCAATTGACTGAGCCGCCCGGGCACCCTGTGGCTTTCCAACTTTATAACACGACACACAGTTAAAAAATATTTTTACCTCATGGGACTCTAGTCTCACTCTCTCCCTCTCCAGCACACATGTACACAGCAGGTAAAGTTCCTGACACATTACCCTAGATCTGGGTTTGACAAACTTTTTCCACAAAGGCTCAGAGAGTAAATGTTTTAGGTTTTGTGGGCCAAGAGGAAAAATCAAGGATATTAAACAGATACTTAAAATGTAAACATTTAAAAATGTGAAATGTATTCTTGGCCCATGGAGCCAGATGTGGCCCACGGGCTGTCACGTGCTTAACCCCTGCAGCAAGAGCAATGCACCCCCGTATTTCCTTCCTTCTCTCTCCCCCCCACCCTTTCACTTTCTTCCCCCTTCTTACTTCTAAGTCAATTTTTATCTTAATGGAAAATTACTGTATAGGTTTGAGGATGACAAAGCCATTTTTCAGAGATGACCTCATCTGATGCTAACAACTCAATGAAACAGATGGGATGTCGTTTTTATTTTGAGAAAATGGGTGGCTCCGGGCTCAGTGACACCAAGCCTGCTCAGTAAGTCTTGGGTCAAGACTCAAAGCCAGGTTTTCTGACAGTGCAATGCCCTTTTTACTATTAAAAAAACAGATAATCCGACGTAAGGGATGAAGCGACAACCCAAGATGACAGTGAGTGAAGACCGTCCTTTGAGAACCCAAGACCAGACTGGAGCAATAGGATCTAGAAAAGACATTCACTCCTGTCACCGGCAAGACACCTGCTGCCAGCGGAACGGCTCTGTAAATGGAGATAAACACCCAGGGGAGGCTGCGTCAGTTTTATCTGTTCTTATCTTGACCACGTAGGGAAGATGTTCCTACTTCCCCTTCCCTGTCGCCCTGCCAAGATTAGAGGAAGAGATGCCTTTTGCTCCTACAAGGGTTGTACACTGACCTCCTCCTACCAGCAGGCTACGGACTACCGAGGAATAGCCCCCTCCCTGACCTGTTTCTGTGGGATTTCCCAATCTGAGCACGGCCAGCTGCATGGCCAGTGCTGGCTCTTTTATTTCCCAGAACTCAACTGTGAGCACGCCCTCAGTTTTCCCGGAAAAGGCTCCTGTAAATTCTCAGGAAAGCTGAGGTCAGAATTTCTCAGAGCTATCATTCAGCTTATTTTCTCATTAGAACACTCAATGAGAGGTGCCTGGGTGGCTCAGTCGTTAAGTGTCTGCCTTCAGCTCAGGTCAGGATCCCAGGTCCTGGGATGGAGCCCCTGCATCAGGTGCCCTGCTCGGCGGGCGGCCTGCTTCTCCAACTCTCTCACTCCCCCTGCTTGTGTTTCCTCTCTTGCTGTGTCTCTCTCTGTCAAATAAATAAATAAAATCTTTAAAAAAAAGAGAGAAAAAACTGAAGTTTAACAAATATCTAAAAAAAAAAAAATTCAACGAACAGGAAACAATACTGTCCCATCTTTACACAGCAAGATTTGTGTCTGCTACTTAGCTTCTTAAAACCAACCAATATTTTTGGAGAGGAGCTTAGTGGGAGCTTAGTGGGCTAACTGGGGGATGGGCATTAAGGAGGGCATGTGTTATAATGAACACTGGGTGTTATATGCAACTGATGAATCTCTAAGTTCTACCGCTCAAACTAATAATATACTATATTAACTAAATTGAATTTAAATTAAAAAAAAAGAAAACTAATATTTGGTTTAGGATTACATGAAGAGGTAATAAAACTACAAAGAAAATCGAGGACATAAAACAAAAATGAGGATGAGAGTTACATCTATGGGACAGGGAGAGAAATGTGACTGGGGATAAGCACATAGGAGCTTCAAGGCTGCTGGTAATCCTCAGTTTCTTAATGTGAATACATGTATGTCCAGAAAAGTGTTAACACGGAAGGTCTGAGAATGCTACCCCTTAGAAAGGCATACTTGCAAGGTTGTGGTGTCTAGAAACCTGGGTTTTGGGAAAATTCCCACTGTCCCCACAACCAGTTAAGAGTGGCTCCCTGTGTATAAATTGTTTGTATACTGTGACTTACACTGAACACCTGTTTTCCTGGTAGAGTCTGGGACTCTGAAATGTACCAAACAGAGGATGCCTACATAATCAGCCTCCACTGCAAACTCCCGCCACTGGGTCTCTAATGAATTTCCCTGGTAGGTAACACTTCCCTCCCCTCTTTTTATGCGAGTTTCACAGTTTCATAATGCTCAGAGAAAAAAAGAGGTCATTAAAATTAATGTGACGAATGTCAAGTGCTGGTGAGAATATGGAGCAGCTAGAGCTCTCGAACACTTCTTGGGGGGAATATAAATTGTTTCAATCAACTTCTTGGGAAAACTGGCAGCTTACTACAGCTGAACAGAGGCATTGCCAACAAGCCGGTAATTCCACTCCTGGGCTTATATCCAGCATAAATGTGTCCTATGTTCACCAGCAGAGAAGCTACAATGAGCACAGCAGGCTCTACTTCTAACAGCAAAAAAAAAAAAAAAAAAAAAAAAAAAAAAAAAAAAAAAAAAAAAAAAAAAAAAAAAAAAAAAAAAATAATAATAATAAAATAAAAATTAGAAAACCACTCAAATGCCTACTGACTGCAGAACGGATAAAATTTGGTTTATTCACATGACGGAATTTTATACAGCTACGAGTGAATGAATTTACAACTACATGGATTTCTCCAACAAAAATCAAACATAATGTTGAAAGAAAGAAGCCGGATGCAAAAGAGTACAAAGTCAATGTTTCAATTTATATAAGGACAAAAAAAGGCAGAAGTAACCTTTGTGTTACAGTCAGGAGAGTAGTCATCCTTGGGGTAGCGGTGGGGGGGGAAAGTATCTGGAAGGGACCAGGAGAGGCCCTTCTGGGGTGCTGGTAATGGCCAAATTTTTCATCTGGGTGTTAATCACATAGGTGTGTTCAGTCTGTAAAAATCCACTGAGCTTTACATTTATGTGTACTTTTCTGTGTGTGACTGAGTTAATGTCAATAAAAAGTTTTAAAAGTCCTTAGAATGTTAGCAACTTCTTGATTAATATTTATATTTACTGGGGCGCCTGGGTGGCTCAGCTGGTTAAGTGACTGCTTTCGGCTCAGGTCATGATCCTGGAGACCGGGGATCAAGCCCCACATCAGGCTTCCTGCTCGGCGGGAAGCCTGCTTCTCCCTCTCTCACTCCCTCTGCTTGTGTTCCCTCTCTAGCTGTGTTTCTCTGTGTCAAATAAATAAATAACAAATATATATATTTACTTTCAACTCCAAAGTAGTATATGCTCTTTGCAGAAAACTGGGGAAATAAAAAAAAAAATACAGAAAGAAGAAAACAAAACAGACTGAATTCAAGCCCTTCCTTCAAAGGTAATTCTATCAGCATCTTGATTTTTCTTCAAAAATAATACACAGGTACTCCTATCCTTTTTAAATCAAGTTGATATCAAAGTGCACAGTTCTTGTAACTTGCTTTTTATATTTAACGTATCATAATTATTTCCCTTTCCTCTTAAATATTCCCAGATTTCTAGTTGTCTAGCTCTATCATAATTTATATGACTGGTTACCTACCATTGGATATTTTGGTTGTTTCTAAGTTTCTCTTGAATAAGAAATAATAATAATAAATCTTATTTACAAATAAATTATTTAATCTTATTAAATAATATTAGAATGAAAATAATAAGAAGAAGAAATCTCTCTCTCTCACACACACACATACACACACGGTAACAGATCATCTTAAACAAGGAGAAAGGCAAAGTGGTACATTCTTTTTTAGAACCATTTGGCTTCTGCGATCAAAATTTTTATCCATACTCTGACTTAAAAATTTTCCTTCTCCAGATATATTTGTTTAAATGTCCAAGGATAACTGTGTAAGCTCTGCCCCGCATCACAGACTAATATTAGGAGACTCACGACACCATCTCAACAGCAGCTAAGGTCTAGCCACAAGAGCAACACAATGCGAGTGTTTTTTAAAGGTTGTAGCACCACTGGCATAAACATAAACAGATTGTCAACATGTTAAGTGATAAAAGTCCCAGAAGAGTGCTATAAGTATGACTCCATTCACGTAAAACTAAATAAACAGGAAGGTTGTGACACACAGAGAGAAGCATGTTCATAAATGCAGGGAAGACTTCTGAAGGGTAGCAACGACCATTAACAGTGGTTACCCCGGAGAAGTGGGAAGAGGAGTGGGCTACAGAACAGGAGGAAGAAACTTATATTTTTATTTTTTCCCTTCGTAACCTTTTACATGAGCACTGACAGATAACGCAAGCCATGAATGTAATTTTAAGTTTTCTAGGAACTACATTAAGAAAATAAAAAGAAACAGGTAAAATTAAGTTTAATAATGTTTACTTAATCCAAGGTAACCAAAATACTACCATTTCAACCTATAATCAACATAAAATTATTCATACGGTGTATTTCATATTTTTTAATTTTTTAACTTTTTTTTAAAAAAGATTTTATTTATGGGGCGCCTGGGTGGCTCAGTCATGAAGCAACTGTCTTCGGCTCAGGTCATGATCTTGGAGTCCCAGGTTCAAGGCCCACATCAGGCTTTCTGCTCGGTGGGAAGTCTGTTTCTCCCTCTCTCACTCCCCTTGCTTGTGTTCCCTCTCTAGCTACGTTTTGCTCTATCAAATAAATAAATAAAATCTTAAAAAAAAAAAAAAGATTTTATTTGACAGAGAGAGACACAGTGAGAGAGGGAACATAAGCAGAGGGAGTGAGAGAGGGAGAAGCAGGCTTCCCGCCCAGCAGGGAGCCCCATGCAGGGCTTGATCCTAGGACTCTGGGATCATGACCTGCGTCGAAGGCAGACGCTTAACGACTGAGCCACCCAGGCACCCTTCATATTCCTTTTTAAAAAATATATTTACTTATTTGAGTAATCTCTACAACCAAGGTGAAGCCTGAACTCACAAGCCCGAGATCAAGAGTCACACGCTTTTCTAACTGAGCCAGCCAGACGCTCTGAGATATTTTATACTCTTCTGCTTCTGTGAAGTTTTCAATATTGGATGAGCATTTCCCATAGAGAGCACATCTCCGTTCAGACTAAGCACATCTCAGGTTCTCATTAGCCACACATGGCTAGCAGCTAGCATACCGAACAGTGAAATTCTATACCGTCTGACTTCTTTAAAAACTACAAACACGGGGTGCCTGGGTGGCTCAGTTGGTTAAGCCACTGCCTTCAGCTCAGGTCATGATCCTGGAGTCCCAGGATCAAGTCCTACATCGGGCTCCCAGCTCTGCAGGGAGTCTGCTTCTCCCTGACCTTCTCCCCTCTCATATTCTCTCTCTCACTCACTCACTCTTTCAAATAAATAAATAAAATCTTTAAAAAAAACAAACCACAAACATGTACTAATTATACATTTAAAATTTAGAAGGCACGTCATAATTTCAGTTACAACTTTTTTCTCTTCATATCTTTCCTTTAACTTCAAAGAGAGGGAAGAGTGATGATGGCCTAAGGTATCATCAATCTTGTCCACAGAAGAGTCCATTACAAACAAAAATGTAATTACAATATACTCTTACCTCTTTATTTTCAAAATTACCAGCCAGGTCTTGCTTTAGGATTCTGGTCTGTAACCTGTTTTCCCTTGATTTTGTCGGCCGCTGTATTCTTCCTGTTGTTACCTTCATCTTAAGGTCACCAGAATTCAGTTTACTCTTGGGCAAATCTTCAATCACTTTCACCAAGGGAGGAGGTGGCTAAAGGGAGAAAATAAAATCTAGTGGTTATCTTTAGAAAACAGACCTGTTCACACAGGATTTACAAAATTTGCTGTAGTTAGTTTTATAATGTGCCTTAACCTACATCATTATTCTTCAAGCAAAAAGTGTACATAAAATATCCAAGAATGTTCCCTCATCACTAAATCAAAACAAATTTATGCCAAATTCCTTTGAAGAACACAATAAAGATACATGATTAACAATAGAGAATTTAATTATCCCTTGAAAGTTGGACTTAAATCATAGTGTATCAGTCCATTTTTTTTTTTTTTAAAGATTTTATTTATTTGAGAGAAAGCACAGAGAGAGCAAGTAAGTGAGCATGTGCGGGGGGCAGGGCGCAGGGACAAGAGGGAGAAGCAGATTCCCTGCTGAGCAGGCAGCCGGATGCAGGGCTCGATCCCAGGACCCTGGGATCATTACCTAAGCCAAAGGCAGACACCACCCAGGTGCCCCTAATCCATTTTTTTTTTTAATACCTGCATGATAAACTTAGTAGTTTGGTGACAATCGGAGAAGGGACGTAGGGCCCTCCTAGAATGGGGAAAGAAGCACCCTAATATTCTTTGGGTTCAAGTGAACTTCTCTGAGGGAGTTGTCCAACGACATTCCTCTAGAGGCATGGGACACCAGCCTCTGTCCCTGGCTCCACAGAAAAGGCTGTTAGGCCCCCTACGGCATCAAGAGCTTAACGGGAGATTTGGACAGCACCACTCATTTTTATGGGAAAATAACAAGAACATTAACCCCAACAATTTACTCAAGGGAAAATGATTCAAACACATTTTCTCTATGAATAATACCACTTTGAAACCAAAAGATCTTCCTTGTATAAAGGAAATGAGGAGATAAGTTAACTCAGATTTCCTGAGTTCTAAATATTATGAAAGTACAATGACCATTTACATGTTTGAGGTCATTAATGCTAAAAGTTTCCTTAGTAATTAGCCCAGACCCAAATCAAAGACTAGGTGGATGTGTGATTTTTAAAAAATTTTTCTGGAAGCCAAAGTGCCAATTCCTTTCAGATGAAAACAGAGAAAATGAACCCAGGGAAGACCCCGTATGTCCAAAGGAACATATCGATTTCAAAAAACACATGTTAGGGCGCCTTGGTGGCTCAGTGGGTTAAAGCCTCTTCCTTCGGCTCAAGTCATGATCTCAGGGTCTGGGGAATGAGGCCCGCATCAGGCTCTCTGCTCAGCAGGGAGCCTGCTTCCTCCTCTCTGCTTGCCTCTCTGCCTACTTGTGATCTATCTCTCTGTCAAATAAATAAATAAAAATCTTAAAACAAACAAACAAACAAAACACATGTTAGACACAGTACCTTGCATTCACATTGTCATGAAAGCCAGAATGCTGATCTCCCAAGTTAATGTCTAATGAAAATGAATCACCACTCCTCAGGGAAGCTCTCTGAAAAGGCTACCCAGCCTTTTGACCTCCTCCCCTCCTACTCCCAGAAGAAAAAAGCAGAACAAAGCAAACATCTTGACCCTTTTTCATAACAAAGACGACTACAAGACAACTTTGAGGTTTCAGAGATTTTTCTGTTATCTTCAGGGGTTTAGGACTTCTGCTTTTGAAACCTGCAGCCTACTGTCTAGTCCAAAAAAGTCTTCCCTGGGGCTCCTGGGGGGCTCAGGCCGGTTATGTGGCTGACTTCAGCTCAGGTTCATGATCTCAGGGTCCTGGGATTGAGCTTTGGGTCAGGCTCCATGCTTGGTGGGTAACCTGCTTCTCTCTCTCCCTCTGCCTCCCCCACAACCCCGTCCCGGTGCTCATGCTCACTCCCTTTTAAATAAATAAATAATATCTTTAAAAACAAAAAAATCTCCCCTATTGCCAACTGCAGTATGATGAACACACAACACTGTAAAATGTATAGAGTAGGTAATGTGATAATATACATGGCATAGATACTAAACTTTTGCTTCAAAATTATAAAAAGCATTTAAAGTTGTAACTATTTCTTTCCTTTTTTTTTTCTTTTTAAATTTATTTGACACAGAGCGAGCGAGCAAGCACAGGTAGGCAGAGCAGAAGGCAGAAAGCAAAAGGAGAGGGAGAAGCAGACTCCCTGCAGAGCACAGAGTCCAACACAGGACTCGATCCCAGAACCCCGAGATCATGATGACCTGAGCCAAAGGCAGATGCTTAAATGACTGAGTCACCCAGGTGTCCCCAGTTGTAACTTTTTTATAAGGTTTTTATTTTTTAAAAATTTTATTTATTTATTTGACACATAGAGAGAGATACTGAGAGCAGGAACACAAAACAGGAGGAGTGAGAGAGGGAGAAGCAGGCCTCCCACCAAGCAGTGAGCCCAATATGGGGCTTGATCCCAGGACTCTGGGATCATGACCTAAGCTGAAGGCAGAGCTTAACAACTGAGTCACCCAGGTGCCCTTCTATAAGGTTTTTAAAATAGTGTTTTTCTTTTTCTTTATTTAAAAGATTTTATTTATTTATTTGACAGAGAGAGAGATCACAAATAGGCAGAGAGGCAGGCAGAGAAATAGGAGGGAAGCAAGCTCCCCACTGAGCAGAGAGCCCGATGTGGGACTAGATCCCAGGACCCTGAGATCATGACCTGAGTCAAAAGGGAGAGGTTTAATCCTCTGAGCCACCCAGGTGGCGTTTTTCTAAGATACATTGTCATTTATTCACATTGAGAAAGAATCCAAGGATAATGGAAAATAAAACAACAGCTCTGACTAAAAAAAAAAAATCATGGCCACCTATTGTATGATTTTTCAGTTCTTTATACATGAAATGCAATTAAAAAGTCTGATTTCTGAATACTGCCCTTGAACTATCTTCTAACCCCAATCCATTCTTCCAAATCTTTATTAAAATTTTTATGCTAGGGGTGCTTGGGTGGCTCAGTCGGTTGAGCGTCTGCCTTCGCTCAGGTCATGATCCTGGAGTTCTGGGATCAAGCCCTGCCTGATGGAGAGCCTGTTTCTCCCTTTGCCTCTGCCTGCCGCTCTGCTTACTTGGGCTCTCTCTCTCTCTGTGAAGTAAATAAATTAAAAAAAAATTTTTTTTATCCTAGGGCCACATTTTTTTTTCTTGAATCCCATGTGCTTCCATGAAATACAATCTCTCAAAAGTTACTGGGCAATATGATGTCAACTTGCTTAACAAACGGCAGAGAAGTCACTGATTTATTACTCTTTGGTTCTTCCCAGGTCTCTCCCTGCTTCTTTTTTTTTTTCTCTTTCTCTTTCTTTCTTTCTTTCTTTTTTTTTTTTTTTTAAAGATTTTATTTATTTGACAGAGAGAGACACAGCGAGAGAGGAAACACAAGCAGGGGGAGTGCGAGAGGGAGAAGCAGGCTTCCTGCCAAGCAGGGAGCCCGATGCGGGGCTTGATCCTGGCTCTCCGGGATCATGACCTGAGCCGAAGGCAGTCGCTTAACCAACTAAGCTACCCAGGCGCCCCTCTCTCCCCGCTTCTATTAATAACATGTACCTAGCTCCTGCAAAATGCAGATAAGTTGAAAACCCTCATTAAGAGCAAATAATGTCATTAAAATTTTAATGTTTATGAGAACAGTAGTCTGATTCCATATGGTTAAAAAAACACAGAGTAGATTCTCACTATCCACAGTAGTTCTGTTTTATAAAGAAGCCACAAGTACCGGGTTAGTGAATACTTAATCACTGCTCCTTGGAGAAATACAGTTAGGTCCCTGTGAGCCAGTGCTCATGGCATTTCTGTCAACCAATCCATAAAGAACTTTGTCTAGTGTATGTTTGTGTTTAAAGACAGTTACTGCATACATATGGTTGATTCATGAACACTGAACTCATGCCGACAGCACTGTAACTCAGCCTGGACTAAGCTTACATATCGTAACCTTCTTGTGCTTGGCACTTCAGCAGTGTGTGTGTGTGTGTGTGTGTGTGTGTGTGTGTGTCATTTAGAACAAAACCAACAACAAAAAGGACAGACATGTGAAAAATGTGACGGTAAACAGACCGGGGAAAGAACAACACTGGTTTGCAGAATGAGAGTGGAAACAGGGTCTAGTGCTGCCGGCCGTGACCTTGGACGGCTCAGCTCCGCGGGGCTCTGCACGTGTGAACACCTCTTAGTGCGCACTGAGTATTGCCTTGGGTCACAAATATATTTTTACCAGGAGGTAAATTCACATTTACAGAATCTATAAATAATGAGCACAGACTCTCTACGTTTACAAACATAGAAAGAAAAAAAAAGCCTGGGAAAACAGACACCTCAAAAATCATCCGAGAAAGGAGAGATTGAGTGATTCTCAGCTCTTGGCTTATCTGTTACTTTTGAATTTTTTTTCTGCCTTGACATATTACTTGTCTAATTTTAAAAAAAGATAAACAGAACAAGCAGCAGCACATGCATAGCAAAGACTATGTCATTTTAAGAACAGAACACGGGGCGGTGCTAATGATCAGCTGTGTGATGAGATGGAGCCTGAGCCTCTTCCTCCATAAAAGGAAATGGTTAGAGCAGGTCCCTTTCAGGGCCAGTGACACAACTCCAGACCTCGCAAGGTTGTGCACTGATAATGAGACTTGGCAACAAGCCAGGGATATTCTAGATAACCATAAAAGAGAAGTGGGAAGGATATTTTAGGTGAAATGAATACTGCAGTAGAAAAGTGTGCAGGGGCCTGGCTGGCTCAGTCGGAAGAGCATGTGAATCTTAATCTTGGGGCTGTAAGGGAGAAGTGACTTTGGGAGGACGAGGAAAAAAAACAAACCCAGAAGTATGGATAAGGCCAAGGAATTTAGAAAATCAGAGTGTAAAGATTTTATTTGTTCGTTTTTAAGATTTTGTTTATTTGAGAAAGAGAGAGGGAGGGACAGCAGAGAGGGAGCAGGCTCCCCACTACGCAGGGAGCCCGATGTGGGGATCGATCCCAGGACCCCGGGATCATGACCTGAGCTGAAGGCAGATGCTTAACTGACTGAGCCACCCAGGTGTCCTCAGATTTTAGTTTTGATGATACATTTAAATTAAAAAAAAAATCGTGATGTTCTTTACTTGATAACATACCTTATTTATTTCTTGTGTTAGAGCTTGAACTGAATATATGTTCAGACTTCCATTTTCCATAATAGATGCAATGTACCGTCCATGTGGACTGATTACTGATGAACTAATTCCTTCATCAAGGCTCCCAATCTCGAAGAGAAGTTTACAAGTCTGTGTATTAACAAATCTCATTATACCATCTTGACTTAGCACCCCAAGAACCTAAGGGTGGAGAGAAACAATATATGAGTTCCAAAAACACATTTAAAAGTCAAATGTCTCAGAAGTTAACTAGACTTATTATAGTGATCATATACAATATATACAAATATCAAATCATTATGAAGCTGATGTTTTATGTCAATCATACCTCAATTTAAAAAAGAAAGTCAACTCCCTAGACATCAAACTATACACACTAACATGTACATATGTGTGTGTAATTATATACGGGTTTTTGTTTTTGTTTTTGCAGGGAGTATAGTCAGACACTATACTGCTGAAGAGCCACCTCATATTTCAAAATCCCTAATTACAGCTCATATACATTTGCCCTGTTTAGGTCCAGATAAGCCTGGCTCTGACCAGAACCAGCCGGGCGCTCATCCTGGGAGACTATGGCAGGGGGCATCCGTACTAGTCTCTTCAGAGGGGATACGGATCAGACAGTCCTTAACTCTGGCTTCCACTCTGGCTGTCAGAGGCAAGAAGGGAGGAGGATTTGTTTTCCTTCACCATCCCCACAGCTTGATCAGAACTAGCACCTGTCCTGCTGAGCCCACAGAAACCTGAGTCTGGCAGGGGTAACATTTGGGGAATAGAGAAAGAAAGCCTGTGGGCTGTAAGGAAGGGAAAGAAGGAAACTAGTTTTTAAAGCAGGAAAAGCTTAGTTTTAACTCACATAATTTGGAAAATTAAAAGCAAGTACTAAAAAAGTGTAAGTCAATACACAATAGAGCCCTCTACTGCCTTGTCCCCTGATGGCTTCTCTCCCCTGGGCAGGGCTGGTAGGCGGTGCCACCATGGGCTGCAGGACATGCTGACGTCACCTGCCACGTGAGAGTCTGAAGGTGGCAACCTCTGCTGCGGGGTCAGGCTGTCGGAAACCCCCTCCTTCACAGGTGATGAAACCTTTTTAGAGGGCAATTTGGCAAGATCCTGAAAATTACAGATGCACAGAATCTTAATCCTACTATTTCAGCTCTGGGATATTGTTCTATAGAGAGGATGTGTGAAATGGTACGTGCAGGAAGTTATTCAGTGCACCATTATTTGTTGTTTTTTTAAAGATTTTATTTAATTGAGAGAAAGAGAGAGAACAAGGGAGAGAGTAGGGGAAGGGGCAGAGGGAGAACCAGACTCCGTTAAGTGTGGAGACCAACGAAGGGCTCAATTTGGAACCTGAGATCCAGGACCATTAGATCACGATCTGAGCTGAAGGCAGACACTTAATCGACTGAGCCACCCAGATACCCCACGGTGCACCATTATCTGTAATAAAGAAGGCCTAAAAACAGGCTAAGTGCCCAATAACAAAGCACTGGTTAAAAAGCATTATGAAATACTGTGGAGTTGTAAAAAAAAAAAAAAAA
>PITA01014732.1:0-17769 GCA_004023965.1 Spilogale gracilis
GCACCTTGGCTCTTTCCACAGTTTGGCGACTGTGGCCATTGCTGCGATGAACATTGGGGTGCATATGGCCCTTCTTTTCACTACTTCCGTATCTTTGGGGTAAATGCCCAGTAGTGCAATTGCAGGGTCATAGGGTAGCTCTATCTTTAATTTTTTAAGGAATCTCCACACTGTTTTCCAAAGCGGCTGTACCAGTTTAAAATCGGTTTTTAAAAAGTGATAGTTGGAAATGTATTTAAATCTATTAGGAGATCCAGGAAGGTTTCCTTAAGAAATTACATTAAATATGTATAGATTAAAAGATAGAATCATTAAAATGTATCAATTAAAAGATAGAATTATATGCCCCAGAAGTTTACCACTTCACACTCTCATTTTCAATCATTTTTCCTGAAATAGATGCCCCAATAGTTATCATTATTTACTTCTCAGCCACCAAGAGTCACTTAGCTATCCCAGCAATATGAATTTGCATGTGGCATACAGTTTCTTTTTACCAAAATATTCAAATTAAGAAAAATGGAATAACATGTTTCACAAGAGCGAATTGTCATAATGAAAAAGAAAATTCTTAATCACCTTTCCAAAAGGCTATACTAAAGCATACTTCCAGGTGTGCTCCACTAATATTTTCTGCACAATACACAAAACCCAAAGGTCACATCAACAAAGATACAGAGATCTGACCATAAAAAAGCCAAAATTTGAGTGCAGCCAAAGATACCAAAATTAAAGTTGAAAATAGTGTATAGAGATTTTTAAAAAATATATAATGACAAGATCAATAATCATAAAATATGAAGAGTTCCAACAAAGTAACACATAATAAAGACAAATGACCTGATAGAAAATATACAAAGGATACAAAGAGTTAGTGCACAGAGAAAGAAATGATAAATAGCCAATAAGCATTTGTAAAGACTCATACCCTTTCTGGAAACCAGGAAAATACAAATTTAAATCATGAAACACAATATTTTTTGGCCACCAGATTAAAAGATTATGAGATAAAACTTTATTACCTACTCTTTATCATCTCTTTGTTTATACTACACTGTTGTGTGTGTGTGTGTGTGTGTGTGTATGTGTTTAAAGACTGAATTCATACCAAATATGTCTTCTAACCATGGTGGTATAAAACTAAAGATCAACAATAAAACAAAGCCAAAAAATCTACAATGTAAATATTCAGTATTTCATATGTAAAAATTAAACTACACCCTGCTGCACAAGCAGTGGTCCAAATAAGAATTAAATGGCAAATCAAAATATGTCTCAAAACAAAAGAAAAAGAAAACATAATATTCCAAAACCTATGGGATGCAGCAAAAGCAGTTGATAGAGTGAAATTTATGCTATAAATGCTTGTATACAAGAAAAGAAGTTCAAATAAACAATTTATACCAAAAGGAACTTTCTAAAAAAGAAACTTAGCCAACATTTAGTAAAGGAAGAAAATAAGAAAGAAAAATCAGAAATAAATAAGATAGAGACAAGAATAAACAATAATATAACATTAAAAGTAATGATTATCTTATTTTGCTTTTATTTTTTAAATATTTTATTTCCTTTTTTTTTTTTTAAGATTTTATTTATTTATTTGACAGAGAGAAACACAGCCAGAGAGGGAGCACAAGCAGGGGGAGTGAGAGAGAGAGAAACAGGCTTCCCGCTGGGCAGGGAACCCGATGTGGGACTCGATCCCGGATCTCCGGGATCATGACCTGAGCCAAAGGCAGTCGCTTAACCAACTGAGCCACCCAGGCACCCCAGAAAGTAATGATCATTTAAAAAAAAACACACACACACAAAAAAATTGGCAATGCTTTAACCACATTAACTAAGAAAAAAAAAAGAGAAGATTCAAAAACCAAAATGAGAAATGGGAGACTAAATAATACAACAATAAACCACAGACACACATGGTATGCTAATAGGTTATTATAAACTATTAAATGCTAACAAATCAGATCACTTAGAAAAAGAAACCCAAATGATTCCTAAAAATACACAAGTTACCATGATTGAATCATGAATATTGAATCCAAGAAATAGGAAATCTTCTTAGACCAATAACAAGAATGAAAATTGACTTCAGAATCGAAAATCTCCCAACACAGAAAAAGCCCAAGACCTCTGGTTTCACTGGTGAATTCTACCAAACATTTAAAAATATGACTAGTGACTATCTTTATCAAAATGTTACAAATAATGGAATAGAGGACACATATTCAAAATCATTCCATGAAACCAGTACTACCCTGTCACCAAAGCAGGATAAAAGCAACACAAGAACAAAAAAGTCTAGTTTGTCTGATGTAAATATTGCTACTTGGACTTTCTTTTGAGTAATCAGTGTTTCTCCTTTCCCTCACTTTTAATCTGCAGGTGACTTTGGGTCTAATATAAGTGTCTTGTAGGCAGCCTATAGATGGATCTTATTTTTTTATCCATTCTGACACCCTTTATCTTTTGATTGAAGCATTTACGTTCAAAGTAATTATTGCTAAGTATGTATTTATTTTCATTTTATTATTTGTTTTGCTGTTGCTGAAGATTTTCTGTGTCTTTTCTTATCTTTGTCACTTTTGGTCTCTTCTTTGCACTCAGAGTCCCCTTTAATATTTCTTACAGGGCTGGCTTAGTGGTCATGAATTCCTTTAGTTTTTGTTTGTCTGGGAAACTCTTTACCTCTCCTTCTAATCTGAATGAAAGCCTTGCTGGATAGGGTATTCTTGGCTACAAATTTTCCCATTCAGCACTTTGAATATACCATGCCATTCCTTTTTTAGCTTGCCAGGTTTCTGTTGAGAAATCTCCAGCTAGCCTTATGGGTCTTTCCTTGTAAGTTAAGGACTTAATTTTGTCTATTGTATTTAAGATTTTTTCCTTTATCACTGTATTTTGCAAATTTAATTACAGTATGTCTTGGTATTGACCTGCTTTTGTTGATTTTGTTAGGAGTTGCCTCTGCCTCCGGATCTGGATATCTGTTTCCTTCCCCAGATTAGGGAAATTTTCTGCTAGATTTCCTCAGATAAATTTTTTGTCCCCTCCTCTCTCTTCTTCTGGGACTCCTCTAATAGGAACGTTATTATGTTTGATGGAGTCACTGAGTTCCCAAAATCTATCCTCACGTTGCATAGTTCTTTTTCCTCTGTTTTGTTCAGCTTCAATATAGTCCCTTGTTTTGTCTTCTAGGTCACTGATTTGTTCCTTTCCTTCTTCCAGCCTGCTGTTCACGGCATCAGGCCTGTTTCCAAATCTCATTTACTGCATTCTTCATTTCTAATTGACCCTTTTTAAAAAAAAATATTTTATTTATTTATTTGACAGAGAGAAACACAGCTAGAGAGGGAGCACAAGCAGGGGGAGTGAGAGAGGGAGAAGTAGGCTTCCCACCAAGCAGGGAGCCCGATGCAGGGCTTGATCCTGGGACTCTAGGATCATGACCTGAGCCAAAGGCAGCTGCTTAACCAACTGAGCCACACAGGCATCTCTCTAATTGATCCTTTTTTAACTCTTATCTCTGTAGCAAGGGTCTCTAATACTAAAGTCTTCCACTCTTTTCTCAAGTCCAGTGAGTATACTTATGATTGTTGCTTTAAATTCTCTATCAGGCCATGTTACTTATACATATTTCACTTTAATCTCTGACTGTGGCCTTATCTTGCTCTTTCCTTTGGGATAAATTTTCTTTCATCTTGGCATTTTGTCTAAGTCTCTGCCTTCTTTTGTTTATTAGAAAAGCCAGTTATGTTTCCTGCTCCTAAAAGTAATGGCTTCATGCAGAAGAGGTTATGTAGTGTCCAGGGCTTGGTGCTTCAGTGTGTGTCTCTGATATGTGTGGTGTGTGCTCTGCTGTTGTGTTTTGACTGTCCTCTCCCTCAGGGCAGGCATCTGCACCCTGTTTTAATTCTTGGACGTATATAGTGCATTTTGCTTGCTGGTGAGGAAAATATCTCTTGTTTTTTTTCTTTGTGTGTTCCCCAAAAGAAGGAACATTCTCCTTGATGGCTTGGTGATGACCTTGAGTGATACCCCCATGCTATTCATATGTCACTGGCCCCACTCCCTTCCCCCTACTTGCTATAGGGAAAGTGGAAGGTTTGGTTTCTGTTTGCATTACATGTGTGATTTTGAGTCTGGAGGCTGTTTTTCACTGCTCTCAGGAAGGAATCCCAACACTTAGAGCTTTTGTAAGTTTAGTCTCTGCTAAAAATCAGAAGACTGTGGGGGAGGAATCCTATTCCACAGTGCACAGCTTTGACTACCCCACCTCCTGTTCCTCTCACCCTCCACCCCTTCCAAAATTCAGGTGAAAGTATTCCTTAGTGCACCCAACCTCCTGGGATGTAATCTAGGCTCCACTCCAATGGTTTCTCCTATGGGTTGTGGCTCCACCAGGGTAATTTTCTTGCCTGCTCCTTCTCTGCATCCCACCTCATGCAGAATTTTGGTGGCTCTATTTTTCTCCATGTTATGGCACATATAGTAGAAATTTGGAAATCTTTGTCATTGACCAAAACCACATATACACAGGCATGTAGGGAGGTAAAACAGGATAGGGTTCAAGGAATAGTTCCAGACTATGTGTCCTTGGACAACTTTCTTAACATTTTTGTCTTGTTTTCTTCATCTGTACAGTCAGATCAACAGAGCTTTCCTTATACAATTATAGGACATAAGTGAGATGATGTATGCAAAATGTGCCAAATGCTTAGCACAAAGCAAACGTCATGGCAAGTAGGGCAGTTGCAGACGTCACTGAACTGCCACTCAATATAGCCCACTGGGTACACTTGGCTTCCATGAGCTCCACCACCCTTCTGTGGGTGATGATCAAACAATCTTTCTCCTCAAGAAGAAAGGGAAACTTGTGACTGAGACAAGAAAGAAGAAAAATTGCACCAAAGAATAAGAGCTGCAAGTCAGCAGCATTTCATAGCAGTTACTTGAAAACGGTGTTGGTGAAGTGCATGCCTTTTCTTGTAGTTATCAGGGCAACTATAAATTAGGGCCCCGACCTGAAAAAAACAATTATAGAAGGTAATTATCACATATTATCCTACCTCATCCATTGTTTATATTTTGCCTCTTTCTAGGCTCTTAATAATTAATTTAGGTATGAGACTTGGGATAAAGGGCTGACTTGACTTCTTTGCATTTCTGCAACTGTGTACAGTGAAGTTTTATTGGTCCTTTAAGGTAGTTCTAGTTCTGTCAACCCAGGGGAAAATTGCAGTAGCTAAATTGATAGAGTTTTTAGTCTTTTCAACTTCCATTCTTATTTCCAGCTACTTTCATTGTAAAAGAAGAGCCCAAAGCCAAGGGATTAAAGTGAGAATATATTTTCTCCCTCCTGTATATAGATTTTGAGGGATAGATTTGCTGGGTAGCTGTCTTCCAATAATAGTACCCACATGACCCACCTTCCTGTACGGAGTCTATGCACTCTTTCATCATATCTTCAAGAAATGCCTATCTTTCATCCCAGAGGTATTTTAAAAGCTATCTGTTATTTTTTAAATCTAACTCTTATTCAACCTACTCCAACATTTTTACAGTTTTAATCAAGTCATGTATCCAAGGAACTCAGGGTACAAAAAAAGTAAGGTTTAAATGATAAGCACTTTAGAAATGCTTACAATTTATAAACACCTCAATGCCAGTTAATAATAATAATAGGGAATAAAGGGTACATGAAATCTTTCCATGGTTACTCAAAAGAAAACAAAATAATGGCCAGAACAGAATATTTTATTGCCTTAAGAATGACAAGTGGTAGGAACCATATCAGAAGTTGTGGCCAGATTTTAAAATAATATTGAGTAGGAAAAACAGGGACTCTAAATTATATCCTGATTACCACTGAGTAAAACAGTAGCATGTATAATAACAACAACTGGAACAGAATAGGAACAGATACATAAGTTGATAACTGAAATTTCGGAAATTTTTGTTCCTATAAAGATGGTATCGTCTACAATGAAGTCATTAAAAAAGAAAGAAAATCATCCATGAGGTCTGCTCTGATCTTTGTTCTGGTATGCTCTGAGCAAGTAGAAAGGAGATGGTTGATTGAGGGAGAGCCTGAGCTTTCCTGGATTCGGATCCCAGCCCCATCCTGTCCATGTGACCTTGGTCCAAACACTTCCATTTCTTTATATGCATCGTGGTGACAAGACATCAATTCCACGGAGTTGTTGGGGAAACTAAGTGAGGTGAGAGAAGTAAAAGGTGCTTTGCATGGTCTGCTCATTATTATGATATGATTAGCGTATATTATTGTATACTAATAGATATGCCTCCCACGCAGGTGCCCGGAAATAAAGGCTTTCATTCAATTTCTAAGACAAATGCCTTCACGTGACTCTAACATGGTATCTATTTCTCTTACAAGTTGCAACTGAAATGAATAAATATTTGTGGAACTAATGGCTTTGCAGCACCTTTTTGTATTTACCTTGCTCTCTATAATTGGATTCATTGCTGCCAAAATGAGCTTATGTCATGGTAATTCAGTCTTTTTCAGTCCTTTATTTGTAAGAAGCAATGAGAAGAAATGAATGGAATTGCCCTTAAATAGCTGAGAGAGAGAAAGGGAGAGAGAGAAGAAAAACTGGTTAATTGTGTGAGATCTGAGATCTGTGCTAGACATTGGCTCTCTAGTTTCAATAGCTTCTTCATTCAGTTAAAATGAGTCTGTTCCATATTCTTGCTCCCATTTGATAGTCATCAGCTTTGATTACCTTCTGGATGTTTTGCACTGTGCAATAACGCTTGCTTGTTATGGCTTTTCTTCTTCCAAGCTTCCTCTTGATTTCATGACAGCTGGATCTAAATCCAAGATAATGTTAAGTGTTGTTAATATTGGACATAGATTCTTTTTAATTTATTTGAATTTCTTTGCTTTTATGGTGATATTTATATGCTAAGAAAGTCAGTTCTCAGTGTAAGCATTGACTCTTCTCCCCAGACCTTCAGATAGCATTCAGCACCCTTTCTCCACATTCAGTGGCACCTGCAAAGACACCTTCCACAACATGAATCACAGTGTTTTTTCCTTCCTTCCTCCCTCCCTTCCTTCCTTCCTAGATTTTATTTACTTATTTGACAGAGACACACAGCTAGAGAGGGAACACAAGCGCAGAGCAGGGATCTAGATGAGGGGCACGATCCCAGGACTCCAGGATCATGATCTGAATTGAAGGCAGACGCTTAATGACTGAGCCATCCAGGCTCCCTTTACAGTATTTTCTAACTGTCAACTTCTCAGTAGCCTCTGAGCTGCTTGAGGACAGGGATCATGATGCCGGACATGAGGGTGGGGAATGCAGGACTGAGGCAGGAAGGTTCAGGAGATGTGAAGTAGTGGGTTATTTATGGTTCTTTTCTTTCTAGTCCTGATAGAACTTATATGTAGGAAGAAGAAACGGATGATTCTGGGTTTAGATTCTTGCCTTACTATTGATGAGCAATGTAATCCTTGCTAAATCCTTTAACATCTTTGTGTTAATGTTCTCCTCTGAGGTTGCAGTGTGGAGCTGGGGGAAGGCAGAAAAGCAATGAGGTTATGAGCAATAATGAAAGGACTTCATTATATGGGCATTTGAAATGTGTAAGCACAGAGCTGGACTAGGTTCTCCAAAAGAGATCAGGTAGATTCTCAGACTCACTAAGTAACCCGGTAAGAATGTGTCAAAACACGGTGAAAATTCCCCAAAAAGAAATATAATGATTCAATAGGAATGTGTGATTTTCTTTATATAGTAGAAACTATTTCCCATTATTGTTTAAAAATGTAGGGGATCACTGCCGCATTTACTGACTCTAGTTCATCATTGCACACCGGAAATGTAGGTTTGGTTCCTTGGGATTTGACTTCCCTCCCTGCAGCCTTCCCCATGACCTCATTTACATCTGTGGCTTTACTTACCAAACTGCGCTGAGGTTTCCCAGTTTCATTTCTCTAGCCCAGAGGCAGCTCACTCACAAGTTTCCCAGGCTGCTTAAATTCCATGGACCCCCAAATAGAATTTGTTTTCTGTCTTCCCAAACCTCTCTCTGGTTTGTGGGAAAGTTAAATTACTATCTACCTAATTAACTATACCCCAAACTCAAGGATCACTGAGACGTGTCCCTCACTCTGCTTTCACACCCAATGGGTATCAGATCCTGTTGATTTCTCTTCCTTTAGCATCTCCTATATCCTTCTTTACTGCTACTGCCCTAGTTCTGATCATCATTACTGCTGTCCTGAACCACTGCTTGATCCTCTATTCTGATCTTACAGTTTCCAGACTTGCTTGCCTCTAATCTGTCTATGCTCCCAACTGACAGAGTGACTTTTCTGAAATCTGGGCAGATCTTCCTTGCTTAAGACCCTTCAGCCACTTCCCATAGCTCTAGGATAATGCCCAAGATCTTTATATGACATATGAAGCCCTCTCTGACCTGATCATGCCCACTCATTCTAGCTCTATCACCTGTGTTGCAGCACCTCCAGTTGCTGCTCTGTCTCAGGGGGCCTTGCTGTCGTAATCTTCCGTGCCTTTGCTTCCAGGGCTTCCTCTATCCTAAAGCCCTTATTACTAGTGTCTTTGGTAGTACTTGCTTATATTTCAGGATTCACTGTTCTTCTGGGAGACCAGTCCACTCTCTCCTATCTATGCTTGTTTTATGCTAGCTAGACATCTTAACCTGTATAATATTTTATTTGACTTATTTATTTGCAAACCTCTCTCACTATAAAGACTAGGTACTCCTGAAAGAAATGTGGCTTATTTGTTATTTGATTCCATTCTCTGGCACAGAGCAAAGCAAGCAGTGAACACTCAATAAATATTGGATGAATGCATGAAGTATAGCCTCAGGCTCCATCACTTACAGTGACTTGGACAAATCATTTAGTCCAGAAAGCAGTGCTCCTTTATCTTTTTTTTTTAAGGTTATTTATTTATTTATTTGGTGGAGAGAGATCACAAGTAGGCAGAGAGGCAGGTAGAAAGGAGGAAGCAGGCTCCCTGCTGAGCAGAGAGCTCGCTGTGGGCCTCGATCCCAGGACCCTGAGATCATGACCTGAGCTGAAGGCAGAGGCTTTAACCCACTGAGCCACCCAGGTGCCCAGTGATCCTTTATCTTAAAAAATTGAATTTATATAATCTATAGCACAAGACTTTCTAGGATTTTTAATTTTTTTAAAAAGATTTTATTTATTTACTTAGAGCACATGCAGGCAGAGTAGCAGAGGCAGAGGAAGAAGCAGGCTCTGTTGAGCAAGGAGCCTGACGTGGGGCCCTGGGATCGTGACCTGAGCCAAAGGCAGCCACTTAACCGACCCACCCAGGTGTCCCTTTTCTAGGAATTTATTAAAGCCACTTACTCATTAATTCAAAAGATAGCTTAAAATGCCATGATGAACAAAAGCATACCTGGGCACTACTGACATGGAACATGTAGTCTAGTGAAAGAAATAAAATGATCACAAAAATAAATGCAAAATGTAAAATTACAGCTGTAACCAGTACTGCAAAACAGAACTGCATGGAGCCTGGAGAGTCTATGTCAGAAGTACTGACCTAAGCAGAGAAGCCAGGGAGGTCCTTCTGGAAAAATCAACTGAGCAGAGATCCAAAGGATGAGGAAGAGCTGTTAAATAAAGAGGGAGGTAAGTATTTTCCAGGCAGGAGACATCAGAGCTCAGCAGATCCAAGGAAGTGAGAGAAAATTTATGTCCCTGAGATACAGAGGACAAGGGGTGAACATGGAATGAGAAACAGAGGCAAGTGGAGGCCACACCAGGCAACACATAACTTGGCACAGGAAAGACATACAGTTTTCTCTGTCTTGATTCTTCCTCATCCTTGAGTTCTGAAGACTTAGGAGGAAAAAGGGAGGAAAAAAGACCATTCTGTTTTGCTGAAATTGTAGCATCAATCTCATTAGACACTCACTTGTTCCCCAAGAAAGGTAGGCCATTCCTTCAGTCCTAATAGTGGTCCTGAAAAGGGGTAAAAGAGTTGGTATTCAGAATCCAGCATTCCAGCATTAAAACATCCTAGCTGAGCCAAAGAAGCCATCATTGACTTCCGTTTTACTCCACAAAGAGATTATTTGGAAGAAGTTCTCCCCAACTTAATGACCAAAATGAAGAAAGAGCTAGCAGTAAGTACCAGTCATAATAGAAGGGCATTTAGACAACAGAATCACTGGGTTGGCTTAAGTTTAAAAGGAAATATTGCTAAGATGGGATGTGGCCTCATTCCTGCAGCTTCAACAAGTATAATGTTATCTACTTGCAGCTGACCAGTAACTATTACTGGGAGAAAAGGAAGTGTTGAGAGGTGAAAAGTCTGTGAGCCATGATGAAAGACAAACAGAAAAAGGAGACTCCCCATGATTTTAGGGTGTGCCTCTAAACCAAGAGATGGTGTAGAGTCCATCATGCCCATGGCCATGATGGGTAGCATTTGCTCTCTTCTAACAACATGGCATCAGACAAAGAAGAAGGCAAGGTGGCGATCCAGCATGCTCTTCTGGGCTGTGGGCAGAATCCTCATCCTGAGGTTCCTGCACCCAGGGACCACGTTTGCTCATCCTAATGCATTTAGTCTCCTTAGGTGAGGGGTTTGTGGCCCCATGATGAACACTTGCACATGGTTGCCTATCAGTGATGGCAGGTGAATTATTTTTAGTTTGGAAGCTATAACTCAATAAATAATTTAGATATCAGTGGCAGTTTTGGTGTCAATTAATCTCATACCTTCCCCTATGAGTTCTGACCCAGTCTAGTTGGATTCAAGCCTTACATGATTGCTTTCTTTCTGGTAGACCTGGGTTGGAGGGCAGTTTGGAGCTGTGGTGGTAAAACAGACTTCTTACTGCTCCTGAAATGAATTTCTCATCAGGTCCCCAGCAGAGATGCCTACTGATGACAGAAAGGAGGGGCGTGCAGCTCTAAAGGAGAGTCAGAGAGGGTGAGAGGCAGGATTTGGGAGGCAGGTTGAAGTTCTTTAGCTTCATTCAGCAGAGGAAAGCTCAGCCTCTTCTTTTGGGCAGGGAAAAAGGAAGCCGAAAGCAGGGCTAAAGAGTCCCCCCCCCCAACACTTCCAAGACAAAGGAAGTTCTTATTTTATGGACCTTATCAGAAATCAGGAGAAAGAAGAACAGTGGTTGGGCAACTGATGTTTTCTCTCATAAGAGTTGGCACAAAGTATTTATTCTCCAAGATACCATAGACTTTTGACTGCAGAATAAAAAGGAAAGTGAAAGAAAGGCTAAACTCAATTGTAATATGGCATCTTATTGAATCACATTTTGTTTCATTTTTATTATTGGATGTTATATATATGAATTGATCTCTGCTACTTAATTTAAAATTTTTTATTCCTGACTGTAAGGTGACAGTTCAGCCTTCAAATGGCTTTTCCTCTTTATTTCAGTTATTAGAGACAACTTGCTGTTCAATGAATGAATGAATGCTCTTTTTAAAAAATTTAAAACATTTAATTAATTAATTAATTTAGAGAGAAAGAGCGAGCAAGGAGAGGGGTGGAGGGAGAGAGAACCTTTTTTTTTTAAAGATTTTATTTATTTATTTGACAGAGAAAGAGAGATCACAGGCAGGCAGAGAGAGAGGAGGAAGCAGGCTCCCTGCTGAGAAGAGAGCCTGATGTGGGCCTTGATCCCAGGACCCTGAGATCATGACCTGAGCTGAAGGCAGAGGCTTAACCCTCTGAGCCACCCAGGCACCCCAGGAGAGAGAATCTTAAGACTCCAGGCCGAGCATGGAACCTAACACTGGGCTCTATCTCATGACCCTAAGATCATGACCTGAGCTGAAACCAAGGGTTGGACGCTTAACCAGCTGAGCTATCCGGATGCCCCTGAATTGTCTTTTTAATAAATCAAGCTACCAGTCCACAATTTGTATTGCCTATTTAGAGAGTGTATTAAAATCTATATTAAAACAGAAGACTTTGGTATTTGTCATATAAAATATAGAGTATGAAATGTCTTACTTTTGTTCTAGAGGTGTATCTTCTGGTATTTTAGTTCAGTTTCTGTTACTGTGTATTCTTAACCTCACTGTGACTCAATTTTCGCATCTGTAAAATAGGAATAATGAATAGTACCTACATTGTGAAGCTGTTAAAAGGATAAAGTTGATACCTGTAGAGGTTTTAGAACATGTGTGATCATGGTTAACAATTCATAAGTGCTCATCATTATCAAGAAGCATCATGTTCAAAATGCTGTGATAGGATTTCTCTAAGTTACAGTGATGCTAGTTGCTGTTAAAACAACAACAAGAGGGCGCCTGGGTGGCTCAGCGGGTTAAAGCCTCTGCCTTCAGCTCAGGTCATGATCTCAGGGTCCTGGGATCGAGGTCCACATCAGGCTCTCTGCTCAGAAGGGAGCCTGCCTCCTCCTCTCTCTCTGCCTGCCTCTCTGCCTACTTGTGATCTCTCTCTTTCTCTCTGTCAAATAAATAAATAAAATCTTAAAACAACAACAACAACAGCAACAAAGATGTTTAATTGCTCAAACACAATAGAGGTTTATTTCTCACTCACATAAAGTCTAAAATGTGTGTTCCTAAGCAACCTGCAGATGGCCCTCAAATGGTGATTCAAGGACCCAGGTTTCTTCCATATTTTGGTTCCACCATCTCTAATATAAGGTATCCAGTGTTATGTGGGACAGAGACATTTAGCTAGTAGATGGAAAAGAGGAGCTGAGACACTCTGTAACCACCTCAGTCCAGGGGTGACACACATTACTTCTGCTTAGTCCCATTGGCAAGAATTAGTCCCATGGTTCCACGTAGGCAGCCATCTTTGCCATACTGTTGAAGGAGGTTATCTGCTTATTATTTTTATCCAAGTGTCATTGACATACAATGTTACATTAGTTTCAGGTGTACAACATAGTGATTTGGCAGCTCTATAGCTTGTGCTTTGCTCACCACAATCATAGCTACCATATGTCACTGTCTGATGCCATTGACTATATTCCTAGTGCTATACCATTCATCCCTGTGACTTATAGAGTCCATGATTTGAATGACCTTCCACTCCCCTTCACTCATTTTACCCATCCCTCTCTTCTCTGGCAACCATCAATTTGTTCTCTGCATTTTCTGTTTATTCCTTTGTTTTCTTGTTAGATTCCACATATAAGTGAAATCATGCAGTATTTTTGTTTCTCCCTTTGTCTTCTTTCAAGTAGCATAATACTCTCTATTTGCTCCACATAGTCACAAATGGCCTGATCTCTTTTATGATTCTCTTTTATGGCTGAATAATATTCCACTTCTTTATCCATACATCTACCAATGGACACTTAGGTTGCTGCCATATCTTGGCTATGGTAAATAATGTTGTATTTTTGTAAAAAAAATTCTGTAATTTTGTAAATAAATATAGGGGTGCCTATATCTTTCCAAATTTGTGTTTTCAGTGTGTGTGTGTGTGTGTGTGTGTGTGTGTGTGTGTGTATTGGGAGGTAAATACCCAGTAGTGTAAATGCTAAATTATATGGTATTTCTATTTTTAATTTTTTTGAGAAACCTCCATACTGTTTTTCACAATGGCTGCCCAATTTACATTCCCACCAGCAGTGCACCAGGGTCCCTGTTTTTCCACATCCTCGCCAACATTTGTTATTTCTTCTGTTTTTGGTTTTAGCCATTTCTGACAGCTGTAATGTGATATCTCACAGTGATTTGATTTGCATTTTCCTGATCATTAGTGATGTTCAGCATCTTTTCATGTATCTATTGGCCATCTGTATGTCTTCTTTGGAAAAAATGTCTAATCAGATCCTTTGCCCTTTTCCAGTTGAATTATTTGGATTTTTGGTGTTGAGTTGTATAAGTTCTTGATGTGTTGAATATTAATTCCTTATTGGGTATATCATTTGCAAATATCTTCTCCCTTTCAGTAGGTTGCCTTTTTGATTTATTGATGGTTTCCTTTTCTGTGCAAAAGCTTTTTATTTCAGTATAGTCCTTATAGTTTATTCTCACTTTTGCTTCCTTTGCCTAAGGAGACATATCTAGAAAAGTGTTGCTAAGACCAATGTCAAAAGATTACAGCCTACGCCTATTTATTATTATTGCAACAATTTGCCCCTGAAATGTTAATTCAGTAAAGCAATATTGAAGTGGTTACTTGACCATCTTTGCCTCTTTGATTAATGAGAAAATGATGATGTTTTTATTTATCAGGAAAATTTTTAGAGAAGTGACTTCCACTCAATACCATCTCCCTTTGGGGATATTTGTGGAAGTTTTGTGAGTTGGCTGTTGGCCGATTTTACCATACCACTCCTCAAAGCTCAACTTTGGTAGTAGAAAAATACTGTGACCAGCTTTATCCACATAGTTCATGGTTTGTTCAGAAGGAAGAACTCATATGGAGGGGCACCTGCGGTGCTATCAGTTAAATGTCGGACTCTTAGTTTCCATTTAGGTTATGATCTCAGGGTTGTGAGATGGAGTCCTGGTCTCACTCCATGCTCAGTGTGGAGTCTGCTTGGGATTCTCTCTTCCTCTTCTTTTGTCCCTCCTTCTCATGCTTTCTCTCTCAAATAAACAAATAAGGGCACCTGAGTGGCTCAGTTGGTTTAGTGTCTGCCTTCAGCTCAGGTCATGATCCCAGGGTCCTGGGATCGAGCGCTGCAACAGGCTCCCTGTTTAGTGGGGACTCTGCTTCTCCCTTTCCCTCTGCCTGCCACCCCTCACCAGCTTATGTACTCTCTCTGTCAAATAAATAACATCTTTAAAAAAAAATAAATCTTTTCTTTAAAAAAGAACACATGTAAATGTTAGATTCTGAGTGAAAATTACTTGAATTTCATTGACTTCACATTTTTATTTGAGGCTTTTTTAGGGGTAAGAAGTAAAGAATTGGACTAATATGAACTGAATTTATCAGTGCAGAGCGAGATGGCCAAATAGTTTATGTCTCAGTCATATTTTTGGCCTGAATTATTTATCTAATTACTTTAGCTCTCGGTTTTGCCCATGTCAACACAGCTAACCCAGCAGGTGACACAGTTTAAGCAACAGAAGTGGAACGAAACCAGCCCCTTGGAGCCAAATTACAATAATCTCTATAGCACTGTATAGATTAGACATCACTTTTGTACTCTGAGTTGATTCCACGTCCTACCTGGTAGGATGCAGAATGCTTTGGGAGAAAATTCAGCAATTTTTAAAGTCCGTTTAGTAAGCAGTTCACTTTTTTTTTTTTTGGTCATAGAACAGTAAGAAATTATGCTATCATTAACTCAGCAGTTGCATTATGTTTTAATTCTGCTACTTAAGGCATTTAAAGTTTTCCTTTCATTTGAGTGGTACTAGCAGTTCAGTATAGATATTCTTTTACTGTAGTGTGGATATTAGCCCAAGATTTGTAAACCTGACGTTCTAGTTAGCTAGCAAACATATATGCAGATTTATCCCAATCTTTGAATAATGGAAAAATAACAGTAATTCTCTGTTATTAACGCACAAAAAAGGAAGGTGTAGGTGGATAAAATCTTGAGATAGTCTGGGGCGCCTAGGTGGCTCAGTCGGTTAAGCGTCTGCCTTCAGCTCAGGTCATGATCCCAGGGTTCTCGGATCCAACCCCACATGGGGCTCCCTGCTCAGGAGGGAGTCTGCTTCACCCTTTTCTTTGCCCCTCCCCATGCTTGTGTGCCCTCTGCCTCTCAAATAAATAAATAAAATCTTAAAAAAAAAAAAAAGCCCTTCATGGACACCTGGGTGGCTCAGTCAGTTAGGCTTCTGCCTTTGGCTCAGGTCATGATGCTAGGGTCCTGGGACTGAGTCCCACATGGGGCTGCTTGCTCAGCAGGGAGCCTGCTTCTCCCTCTCCCTCTGCCTGCTTCTCCCCCTGCTTGTGGGCTCTTCTCTCTCTGACAAATAAGTAAAATCTTTTAAAAAAATTTTTAAACCCTTAAGATAATCTAAAATCCTTATTTCAGTCACTGTCATCCATCATCCTGTTATGCTGTCCCTTCCTGAATATGCCAAAAATGAAGTTCCAGAGGATGAACTGAATACTCCTTTCTTTTCCTGTCTTGAAAGACAATAAGTGAAAAACCAAGATATATCATCCCCTGCACAATGCTCCCATGTACTTGTGGGAACCTGTGTGATACCCTCATCTCTATTGAATCTTAGAGAGGGATGAGTTGGTAACTCAGATGAGGACACAGCCTTGTCTTCAGGGGACTCATCACATCATAGTACAACTATTTCTGATAGTTGATTATGGAATTTTAACTTTTGTGAGTATTTAAAGGTTTAATCCAAAATGAGAATATGTATCCCCTGTAAATGAATGTTGTTATTGGTTTAAAGTGAGTTCTCTTTTCTGTGCTGGTTTATTTTTCAGAAATTAGCTTCTGGTATCAGAATGTACATAATAGATACAGAATACTTCATTTATTCTTGGAACTACAGCAGTAAATTACCTGATTTAATACTATCTTTAGTTTTTCCTTAATCGGGTTTAATATGGTATTCTTTTTATTGTAACAAGAAATAAATGGTGAGGATATTTTTTTCTAATATGACTAACTAGGCATGGTGATAATTTTATTGCTAGTGAAATAGAATACCCTTTGAAATATAACTCACAGGTTTGAACTGAACCGTCTTTGGGTCTCTTCTTACTGGAGGAGCCACTTCAAATAATTCAGGAAAGGATAATGCCGTTAAGGCCTAATTTATGAACTATGTTAAGGTAAGGAATTATATCCCTTAACCATTATACCGATTTATAGCAAGCCAGGTGAAATTCATTGCTCTGGAATTTTTCTGTAATAGTATTCCTTAGAGACAGAATGCTGTGTGAATTGGGTATGTCTTGAGCCTCATCCAAAAGAGCACAATGACTGGTGTACCGAGGAGCTCCATCACCTAAGCTGGGCCATTTACCTGAAGTTCAGGTACCCCACAGACATGACCATAGGGTTTCATTAAATAATAGATCCTTTAATTTTTTTTCTAAGCTCTAAATTTCGCCATATCTAAAATGGCAAAAAGAGCCCTGTATTAACCAATAAGGATTTTATTAGTAGGTTGCCTACATTTTTGAGAACCTGAGACATTAAATAATGAAGGACAAGAGCTATGTCTCAGTCTCATTCATCTTAGGGGATGAGTGTTTTTCACAGCCTAGGAGCTTCCTTGAGCAGAAAGGCAAGAGCTTAAAAGATGCCTAGTCATAGTTGCCTGATTTAGCATCATGTTAGCAAAGGAATCAGCTAAAAGCAAAGATTTCCTCTTATTGCACCTTCTTTTTTTTTTTTTCTTAAATCTTGTGGAAGGAGAGGAAGGAATTAGACTGTCATGAAACTTAATTTGGAAAGGCGGAAGCTGTTATTTTGACCTTCTTTTGCTTCTTTGGCACCTGCATTTTCTTTTTTTTTCTTTTTTTTTTTTATTGTTACTAAAAATTTTTTTTTCCAGTGTTCCAAGATTCATTCCCCATTCCCCACACCCAGTGCTCCACGCTTTAGGTGTCCCCAGTACCCACCACCAGGCTCTCCCATCCCTCCACCCCCCCTCCAAGTCCCTCAGTTTGTTTCTGTGTCCAAAGTCTCTGTTGTTTCATTTCCCTCCCTGGATTACCCCAGTTCCCATTTACTTTCCGTCTCCCACTGTCCTCCAGGTTACCCCTCATGCACCGCAAGTAAGTGAAACCATGTGATAACTTGACTTTCTCTACTTGGCTTATTTCACTCAGCATC
>PITA01014732.1:17869-37027 GCA_004023965.1 Spilogale gracilis
CGATGAACATTGGTGTACATATGGCCCTTCTTTTCACTACATCTGTATCTTTGGGGTAAATGCCCAGTAGTGCAATTGCAGGGTCATAGGGTAGCTCTATCTTTAATTTTTTAAGGAATCTCCACACTGTTTTCCAAAGCGGCTGCACCAGTTTACATTCCCACCAACAGTGTAAGAGGGTTCCCCTTTCTCCGCAGCCACCTGCATTTTCAAATAGAGTACTGAGCAATCTGAAGGCGGTTGAAGGTAATTGTTGATATGTTGAACAATGGAATTGACTTATAGTGAGCACATTTGTAAATGAAAGTGACTAAAGAGCAAAACAAACAAACAAAAAACACAAAAAGTCCTGGAGGAATAGCATAACTCATTCAAATATAAGACTATCTCAGGATTTTCTAAAAATGTGGACACAACACATTGATTAGTGCAGTTTAGTTTTTTAAAAACCAATTACATAATATAAAAGCAGATATTTTTTAATGTTGTATAGATGAAGCATCAGTTAACTGACTAAAAATTTCATTTTCCCAGTAATTATGTGTGTCTTAAGCCTCCAGATAGAAAAAGTAATTTCGGTGCTGTTGTCTTCAGATGTTCTATTTGTTGAGCTTTTATGAAAATTTTTAGTCTATGTATTCTCAAATGTGATTATAGAAAGCAAGAGCAATAAATAATGAATAGTATACTCAAATCTTAAATAAAATGGTTCTTCAACAATTTAAATGTAGATGTTCTTTCTCACTACGTTTTTTGTGGTCTCATAATTTTAAAAAGCACAGGGCAAAATGATGTGAATCCATACATGAATTATTCTTCTGAGAATGTCTTGCCATATCCACAGGAAGCATAATTGGACTTGCATATAAGCCTTTTATTTACTGATAAGGATAATTGAACATGAAGCACTTCAGTGATGATTCCACCATATGGGAGAAGTTACCCCATTCCACTGTTTATTTGCATTTTATGGTAAGAATAGTTACAATAAAAAAATCATATTTATGGCCTCCAGCAGCAGTTTGGCATTATATTATGAAGTATTTTGATGGCTGAAAGATACAGCATTCTTTTGCTAATGTGCCTCGAACACTGCTGTGCCTATGCAGTATGTGGGCGTTTAATAAATACTATTTGATGATAAGACTTAATTTAGACATGACATTTTATGAGCGCTTATGATTCACACACCTCCTTGGTACTCACAGATGCATTTGGGTTTTAATTTTGTATAAGTAAAGGAGCCAACTTGGCACCTTCAAAAGCAAAGTCTGCACCCCTTGTGCGTACGTAGTTCAGACTGATGGGTCTACGAGCAACCCTTGGTTATTCTTAGCCTGTTCGATGACAAGCCCACTGAAGACCCCTACAGAGGCCTGTGACTGATGGATTCCATACAGGTGGTCTCTGCGCCTACTCTGCCATTTTGCAGATATGGGACCAAAATGTCAGTTGGGGAATGAGAATGTAAAAGGGCCATCACGGGTCCACCAAGCTTTTAGAGAAATAACTCAAAATACAGAGCCTGCTGATGATAAGTGACTCTGATGGAAGAAGAGCTCATATCATTGCACAATTCTTTTTTTTTTTAAAGGTTTTGTTTATTTGTTTGACAGAAACACAGCTTGAGAGGGAACCCAAGCAGAGGGATTGGGAGAGGGAGAAGCAGGCTTCCCGCCGAGCAGGGAGCCCTATGCAGGGCTCCATCCCAGGACCCTGGAATCATGACGGGAGCCAAAAGCAGATGCTTTATGACTGAGCCACCCAGGCGCCCCCTTCCTATATCTTCTGCCCATTACCTTTTATCCCCACTGTAGCCAATGTACCTTAAACTCCCGGAGGACAGCAGACTACTTCTGCCCTTGGTACCGAGTGCTTGTCAATGCAGTGTCTTTCCCAGATGGACTCCCAGTAACTACATGATAAATCAAGGTGGATTCTTTCCCTCTGAAACAGCCAAGAGGTGCCTAGGTCTATGATATTCACAGGGAGGATTGTTTAAAAAAAGCAAAGAGAAATAACTCCTTTTATCTTACTTCTGTTTAAGTTTACTCTTAATACAAAGCAAGATCTGCATGGCCGATCTTATGAGACTGCATTTGCGCGTTCTGCTTTCTCAGGTTCTTGCCCCATGGGATGGGTTCGGCAAGGAACAGGCCTTGCTCCTTCAGGCTTCCCAAGACAGTTCTTATCAGCTATTCTGGGATTCTAGAGACAAAACAACTTATTGCTGGGCAAAGTGTTCACAAAAGATGTAATTCATTTCTAATGAGGTTTAATAGTGAATCTTCATATTCGTGTTCATAATACAGAGCCTAAGAAATGCTTGTTATGTATTGATACTGACTTTATTCAGGCACCAAATAAAAAAAAAGTCTTACTTAGGGGCACCTGGACAGCTCATTTGGTAAAGCATCTGTCTTTTTATTTCAGCTCAGGTCATGATCTCAGGGTCATGAAATTGAGCCCCCCATTAGGCTACGCACTGGCCATGGAGTCTCCCTCTCCCTCTCCCTTTGTCCCTACTCCCCCAGCTCTCTCTCTCTCAAAAAAAAAAAACCCTCTCTCTTAAAGTACTTGTGTTAATAGTGTTTTGAAAAACCCTTAATGGAGAGATTGTAGTGCATAATGTGATGATTTCATGTAAAGGAGGACTTCCTGGCTATCACTGTTTTCACTTACCATTTACCAAATACCCTAAAGAGAATGTCCTTTCTTTTTAGTAATTGTCTTCATCAGCTTAGGCTCCTATAATAAAATAGTCTACAATGGGAAACTTATAAATGACAAAAATTTATTTCTCACAGTCTGTGGAAGTTGGAAGTCTGAGGTAGGGTGCAGCATGGTCCAGTAGTGGTGAGGGTCCTCTTTTGGGTTGCAAGCTTCTTGCTGTGTCCTCCCGTAGTGGAGAGCAGACAGCCCCAAGCCCTCTCACAACTGATGGGCTCTAATCTCATTCATGAGAGCTCTGCCCTCAAGACCTCATCTAAGTCTTCTAAGTCTAACCACCTCCCTAAAGTTCCACCTACTAATATCATCCCCTTGGAGAGGGAGGGTTTCAACACCTGAATTTGGGGGGGGGGGTACATTCAGTCCGTAACAATAATGAACACATAAAAAAACATCAAGCAGTGTGACATCGTAATTAAAAGCCATTGCTTTAGGGCACCTGGGTGGCTCAGTCAGTTAAGCATCTGCCTTTGGTTCAGGTCATGATCCCAGGGTCCTTGGATCAAGTACTGCATTGGGCTCCCTGCTCAATGGGGAGTTTGCTTCTCCCTCGCCCTCTGCCCTCCCCCCTGCTCATGCTTGTGTGCACGGGCACTCACTCTCTCTCTCCTTCCCTCTCAAAAACATAAAAATAAAAATAAAACCAATTGCCTTAGAATGCAACCACCCAGGATCAGATTCTTCAGCTACTTACAGGATGATCCACTTGTTTCCCTTTGTGCAAGACACTTCCATTTTTAACACTGAAAGTGCTATGTCCTGGAAAACCCCTAGGTCCTAAACAAACCAAGCTAATTGCTCACCTTAGAATAGTGTGATGATGCCTTTTCAAGTCACTTTCTCTAATTCTCAGTTTCTCCATCTATAAAATGGGAGAATAATGGCACGTGCCTCAGCGTTGTTACAAGGTTTAAATGAGTTAATACGTTGATGGCTGTCAATGCAGTGCTAGCACATGGGGAAGTTAAATAAATGGGCTATTGTCATTCCTATTATTATTATAATTTTGTTTAATGGTAAACCACTTGGAATTAAATGAAAGGAGGGCTGCAGGACTACTGAATACATCAGTGTCAAAGTTCAAGGACCCTGGTATAGTCATTTCATGGCTAAGGGTCCTCTCCCCCCATCCTTGAGTCATCGATAGTTGAGACCAGGATGGAGGAGTGAGTGGGCAGGACATGTTCAGTCCTGTAAGCACAGTCCAGGGCCCTGCTTGTGGGCAAAAATGCCCAAAGCAACCCAGATCAAGAGCCATGAAGCATCCGCCATGTTGAGGTATGGCCACCCCTCAGTTACCTCTAGTTATCCAGCCCAGCTGAAGGCAGCACAGATGATCCAAATCCTAATTTTAATTATTGGACCATGAACCAGGCTTTTGGAAAAGCTGTCTGAAAAGGTTGAGACATTTTGAGGTCTGATCTTTTTGTTGCCAAAGAAGAGGGAATTTCTCCAACATTTGGCGAGTCCTACTTTGTAAACTTAAGTCAGTCAATACAATTTATTGAACCTTTATTAAGTGTTAAGTGCTGTGCTAGGGGTACAGATACAATGGGACCAGGCTTGCCCTCGCGATCTCCCAGTCTAGTGTGACTACAAGACAGGCAGATGACCACCCATGAGGGTCTGTCACTGGCTAGTTAACTATGTATGTGACTTGAAGGGGGTAACAGTGGCACTTCCAGAGAGATCAGGTACCGCCGTCGTTGGCCTGCCCCACGACTTCACAGAGCTGTATAGTAAGCACACCCTGGCATGTGGCAGGAGTAAGAGAAACAATGTGGTCAAAGCACAGGGAAGGACAAAGAACTGAAGGCACCAGAGAGAAATTTAAAAGCTACCGATTGCCTCTTCTCATCCTTTGGTCTCAGCTCAAATGTCATCTCCTCCGAGTGGCTTGTGCATCTTCTCTAAAGTGCTTCACACCTCCCCACTGATAGCCTTTTATTTTTCTTGTTCGTTTCCTTGAAAGCACTTACTGTAACTGTAAGTTATTTGATTTATCTGCTGTTTTGGTTAGAGGACAACCTAAGCTGCTATAACAAAGAGATACAAAAATAGAGTGGCTCAAACGAGCTAGAATTTTATTTCTCTCTTATGTAACAGTCCAGAAGCTGGTGAGGATCTCTCCCAGGAGGGACACCCCCCCCCCCCCGGCTCTGATCCAGGACTTGATTCCTTCTGTCTTGTTGACCATCACCCTCTCAAGTGTCGCCTCCCTCTGCTAAAGCCGGCTCAGTGGGACCCTGTTGGTGGGCTAGCCCCTGGAAAGGGCAAAGAAAGGGTGGAGGGTTACCAGCTTCGTCTTTAAAGATGAGACCCAGAAGCAACACACATGGCTTTTGGTCACATCCCTGTTTATGTGGCCATAAAAAAAAATTATGTGGCCTAGAGGGAGGTTGGGGAATATAGTATTTAGCTGGGTGACCATATGGTAAACGTGTGGGGGATGAGGTTGTCTATTGCTAAAAGTGAGAGGCACAGAATAGACACGGGGGACAATTAGCAGTCCCTGCCTTGCCTACATTAGTTGTGTATTTGTTTGTTCGTGGTTTATTTCTCTCTTCTGTGGGGCCATTCACTGTTCTTGCCCCAGAAACTGGGATAAATGCCGAGCACATACTAGGCACTCAGTCTATACTGGATAAATGAAATTTAAAAACATTGAAAAATCAGCACTGATTTTTAAGTAAAAGTCAGGTTTGTTATATCATTATTAAGTTTGACTTTAGAATATTGATTGATTGACATGATGGAAACTTTAAACATTAGCAGGGTGACTGGCAGGCACATAGCAAGTAGTCAACAAATGCTAAGTTTCCTTCCATTTCTTTCCGTCAGGAAGAAAAGATTCATGTATAGGATATAAAGATATATTAAGAAATAATACCAAAACTGTTAATTTTGCAATTCACAGAAGAAATCTGAGGTATTAAAGAATTAAAGAATTCTCTTAGGGGTGCCTGGGTGGCTCAGTCAGTTTAAGAGACAGACTCTTGATTTCAGTTCAGGTCATGATCTCAGGGTCCAGAAAATCAGCCCCCACACACTCCAGCTCTGAGCTTCAGCACGGGGTCTGCTTGTCCCTCTCCCCGCCCCTCCGTAGGTTGTGCTTGAGCATGCTCACTCTCTCTCTTTTGAATTAAAAAAAAAATCTTAGAAAAAACTCGGAATTCCCTTAATGAGTATAATTTTCAAGAATCTCTCTGAAATCTGAAATCTTCTGATAAATTTGCAGCCTCTAGCAGGCAACTGTATAGCTATTTTCACCTGTGGTTTCTTTTCAAAATATAAGAGCATCTGCCATACCAGCTTCCAGTAAATAAAAAATACAATTGACCCTTGAACAAACTAGCTTTGAACTGCAAGGGTCCACTGATATGAGAATTTTTGGATAAATGTAGTATAGTACTGTAAATGCATTTTCTCTTATCATTTTCTTAAAATAACTTACTATTTTCTTTTCTGTAGCTTACTTAGTCATAAGAATACGAGATATAACCCATAGAACATACAAAATATGTGTTAATTGTTTATGTTACTGATGAGTCAACAGTGGGCTGTTAATAGTTAAGTTTTGGGGGACTCAAAGTTTATTGAGGATTTTTGTGGATCATTGTGGATTTTTGACTGTGTGGGGAATCGGTGCCTCTAACCCTCACTATGTTCAAGGGTCAACTGTAATAGATTTGAATAATATACATGAGTTTGTAGCAAATATAATGAAACAGAACAGAAGGTGTTCATCAATTCTGGACTGTTTCTACACACTTTAGGAAAGAGGAAACTTGATTCTCTGTTTTCTTTACAACTATTCTCTTCAAGAAGCATTTATTTTGAAAAACTACTTTGTGTTGAGGAACAAATTAAAATTCCAGCTAATTGTTAACCAATTTTTAAAAAACACACACTTAAATAGAATTGACTTTTGTTGGTCGCCCAGTCTGTTAATTCAGTCCTTAACTGGAACAAAGTACAATCCGTAGGAGTCATGATCAGCGGGTTCCAAACACCAGATGCAGGAGACAATGTCCTGCAGATTGTCTTAAAGAGTTTTTTAAAACTATGAAAATTTAATGCTTATATTGAATTATTGACAGAGTAATTGGTTGCTGGTTCCTCTTCCAGGACACATTTGATGGAGGCTTCTGCTCTCATTTTCCGGATCTTGCAGAACAAAGAAATGCAGCGTCCTCTGCAGGCTCTTATTTATTTGTGGTTTTGCTCAGACAGTTTTAACTGTTCACATACGAGCTTGTTTAAGGGGTCAACTTTTTCACCTCAAACACGACAGATTCATTTCAGACTATTCAAAACAGATGACTGTGAGATGGTGTCCAAACTTCAGATGGAATGTCTAGAAATTCACATAACTTTGTGAATGTGTTTGACTGAACATCAAAGCACCAACGCTTCCATCCTTAGAAATTCTTTACCTATTTTTTAGCCTGTGACACTGTCTTAATCAGGCACTTTTGCAGTAAAGTCTTTCTTTTGAACTCACCCTCTTCAGTCTCTTTGAGAGCTGTTGGATCTGAGGTCAGGAATTCCAGGCTATCCTCCAGTGCAAGTCCTGGTACATGTTTACTGTTTTTCACAGCACCTGCTGAAACCACTCCTTTTCTTAGCCTCTGGACCATCGACTCCTGCTCCTTCTTTGCTTTGTTTTCTACTAATTCTTCCATTTTGAGACAAAGAAGAACGTTTTACTAGTCCCTTTTCAAATAGCTGTGTAGTAAAGTAAAAAGACCACTTAGATAGATTTACATTCTTGAGCCTCAATGGTCCTATCAAAAAGTCATGTACTCAGGGCGCCTTGGTGGCTCAGTCATTAACCGTTTGTCTTCAGCTCGGGTCATGATCCTAGGGTCCTGGGATCGAGCCATAGCAGCTCCCTGCTGGGTGGGAATCCTGCTTCTCTCTCTCTTCCACTCCTCCTGCCTCTGTTCCCTCTCTCCTACTTCTGTTCCCTGTCTTGCTGTGTGTCTCTCTGTCAAAATAAACAAACAAAATCTTTAAAAAAGGAGTCATGTACTCAAAAGATGTTCATTGCCATAATTATAACAGCAAAAGATTAGTGACATTATAAATGTCCAACAAAAGGGGAATGCTTAAATGAATTTTAGAACATTCATTCTATGGAATACTGACTTTTCACACATAAAGTAGATCTGTTTCTCTCTCCCAAAGAGACCCAGAAGTAAGGATAGGAACTGTAACTTTTTAACTTGTATATGTCTATATTTAAAAAAAAAATTGTAGTGATCATGTATTATTACTTCTATAATTTTTAAATTATAGAAGTATTTACTTGACATGACCCCCAAATCTATATGCTACCCTTGTGGAAGTTATTTTTGGACTAATTACTCTAAAACAGTCACTGAATTCCTATGTCCCACCACTTTATAAAGTGCTCATGCTGGCTTCATACTCCCAGCCACTCCTTCTGACCTGAGGTTCTTCTGCTTCCCAGACTCTCCTGTTGGAGTTGGGACTCTTTCCTACTCATTATTTTGCCCTTGACTTTGCCATTATTTCTGCCCCTAAAATAACTCCCAACTGCTTCTCTTTGCCTTTCTAAAATAATACCTATTTTCAAAGCCCCTGAGCAAGTCTCACTATTTTCTCCATAGTAGCCCTTCTCCAAATTCCTAAAAACACAGTGTAATGATGCTTCCGTGGCTCAGTCAGTTAAGCGTCTGACTCTTGATCTCAGCTCAGGTCTTGCTCTCAGGGTCGTGAGTTCAAGCCCAGTATGGAACCTACTTTAAAAAAGAGAGAGAGAGAAAAGAAAAACCCCACAATGTATTTTTTTAAAAGATTTTAGTTATTTAACAGAGAGAGAGCGATCACAAGTAGGCAGAGAGAGAGGAGGAAGCAGGCTCCCTGCTGAGCAGAGAGCCCGATGCGGGCCTCGATCCCAGGACCCTGAGATCATGACCTGAGCCAAAGGCAGAGGCTTTAACCCACTGAGCCACCCAGGCACCCCCCACAATGTATTTTTATTGATCACTTAGATAGATTACACTAGAAAAGCACAGTATTTTACGTTACCCCCTTAGAATGTGCAGGTGATTGAAATATTACATGAATTTCAGAAGTTATGTATGTTTTGAACTTATTGCTGTTGTTTATTATCCTTTTTCTTCCTGGGGATAAAAGGAAAGAAAGTGAGAAGAAAAGAAATCTTGCTATAGTTTCCTGACTTAGCACCGAGAGCCACTTGGATCAATACACTCAAACTCGGGCACATCAATGGCTGAGTTATTGCCTTGCTTGAAGAACACAGTTTACCTCAGCCCACAGATCAGAGAGCTCAGAGGAGCAAAATGAACGCTCTGTTGATAAAGGACATTATGAATCCTTTTGTTACTTTCCTTGGTTAGTATGGCTACCTCTGGGACTATTTTCTATACACCTAGTAGAATACATTTTCTACATATATTTTGATCTTGGTTCCATGTTTGTACATGTGTGAAAGTCAAAGGATCTGCCAACTGGTGTGCCCCAAATTCCAGTTTTAAGCTAATTTGTCCCGAGATGTCATTCACCTATTTTTGTTTTATAAGATATGTTCCAATATGAGATAATGTTTGAAACTAGGAATGCTCAAAACCCCAAATTAAATTTCAAATATTCCATGAGTAGCAAAATATAGGAGTTAGATGCTGAAAACCTAAGGAAGAAGAAATGCTGTATAAAGGCAAAATGGTAGCTAATGATAATTACATTTCAAAATAAAAGCCTTCTCTTCAACCCACATACCTCAAAAAGGCAGTCAGCCTAAGACTTTTAAAAATCCACTTTGATATACTGTCAGTTAAATCATAAGTCCTAGAACACACATTTTCTTGCCACAACCACTTAACAATTTATGTAAGAAATGATCATTGATCAGCCGTTGAGTCTGCTTTCTTTCTACTTGGCTTCAAATCAGATACATCTAGCTGTGCTTAAGAAGCCAACCACAAACTGTTTACTCTACTTTAATCCTCCAGGCAATTCTGAGAATAGTGCTAGTGGCATCTGCTTTCCAGTCCAATTGCCCTAAATCCAAGTTCTGGTCCTGTCGTTTCTGGTTGTGTACCTCAGAGCAAATTCCTTGATTTCTCAGATTCAGTATCTTCATCAATAGCATGAGTGTGGTTAAAAAAAAAAAAAGTCCCAAACTATTGAAGCTTAAAATGAGACAATCCACTCAATTATCTTGTTTGGAGCATAGTAAGCATGTTACTTAAATGTTAGTTATTGTGGTTAGCTTTCTCTTTTCCTGAGAGTTTAATAATGTTAAAGGTCAGTAACTTGATGGAGATGGGACTCCAAGTCCTCTTGACGCCTGTGACTTTTCTATCCCCAAATGCCATAGCCGGAGGCACAGCACACCAGACGCCTGCCATGTTGTGTCATGTCACCACCACCCACACCACAACATGCCGTGGCACACTTCATACCACTTCATGATGTATGACACGCCATGCCATCCTCCGAACACTGTTCTCCCTCAGTGGACATCCTCGTTTATCCTTCCTTATGTACCTCTCACAGCTTTACATGACATTGTTTTAGATCCCAGTGCCCTTTGTGACCTATGTTCAATTCCCTACTCTGGCACAAAACCCAAGACCTTCAGCAGAGGATACAAGCCTGTGACAGAGATTGTGTCTGCCCAAGGAAGAATATCTTTTTTTTTTTTTTTTTTTGGTCAAAACACAGTGTGGACTGGTGACAACCCTACAAGGATGGCCCCAGGCTTTGTGGCCTTACCTTTCCCTCTGTAAGACACATTCTATGAGAAGACCCTAACTCGAGCATCAGTATTAGCTTGATTTGGGGGATTATTCCAGACTGAGGTAAATCCCTTTTCTAGGGTCTTCTTCAGTGTGTTCAAAATGATAGATGCAAGTCATAGGCAATTGTCATGAATATTCTTTGCTTCTGACTTTAATGTCTTTGGAGCTTGTGAAATATGCCCAGTACTAGGGCTAAAAGTACATTTTGAAATTATGCAGTCGGAGGAAAAAAACCAATTTATATATCCACATGTTTTGGTTAGCTGCAAAGGCAACATGAGCTAATAGTGCAGGGTGGCAGGTGTAAAAATCTGTGAATCAAGAAATGCCTCCTAACTCTAGAGAACAAACTGATGGTGACCAGAGGGGAGGTGGGCTGGGGTGATGGGGATTAAGCAGCACACTTGTCCTGATGAGCACCGGATGATGTATGGAACTATTGAATCTCTGTGTTATAGACCAGAAACTAATATAATACTGTATGTTAACTATTCTAGAATTAAAATTAAATTAAGTAAAATTTAAAAATTTGTGAATAAATAAAAATAGGAAATTTAAGTCAAGGGAATCAAAACTGGTAGGAGAAATTGTCCCACTGTCCCACTCTACTCACTGGCTTGTAGTCTGGTCCAGCTCAGGTTTTAGAGGGAAGAGGACAAACTCCATTGTGTCCCTCTACCAGCAGAAACCAGTTGTGGTGAGCCTGGGAACATACTTACTCATTCCATAAGTATTTACTCAACAAAATCTATTTGCTAGCAAGTGTGTGCCTAGCACAGGGCAAGCAGTGGGCACACGATGTATTCTGTGTCTCCTCAGAACTCAGTGTGAGGAGAACACAACAGAACCGAACTCCTCAGAACCGAACAGAGGACCTCTCTGTCTTCACATCTTGGAGTGTCTGTCATGTGCAGCAAGGAAGCTGGCTCGGGGCTTCCCCACAGAGCCTGTGCCGCAAGATTGCATTGTATACTGTCTCATTCTACATTATTTTCTTTTTCTTTATTTCAAAATGAAATTAATATTTTAAATAGTATTCATTTTTTTATGGAAAAAACAAAATCGTTTTTAAAGAGAAGGATGCAGTAAAAAGTCTCCCTTCTACTTCTGTTATTCTCCACCCTGTTGCAACCCCATGGTTAATAAATAATTTCTCAAGACTTCTTCCAGTGTTTCTTTATACAAACAAATACAAATATGCATTCTTATTTTCCCCTTTGCTTACAAGAAAGTTGACATTCTGCATATCCATATTTGTATCTATAACATATTTTGTGAATCTTACTTCTCACTTAACAATATTTACCTGGAAATCTTTCCATATTAGTACATGGAGGTTGTCTCCGTGCCTTTGTACAATCACATAGTGTTCTGTGTGTAGAAGTACATAATTTGTTTGACCAGGCCCTGATCATAGATATTGAAGTCGACTCCAGTTTTCCTTATTTCAAACTATGCTGTGATGAATGGCTTTGTTCACATTCACTTTTAAACATATGCAAGTACGTCTATAGAATAATTTCTGTAAGAGTGCTGGTTCAAAGAGTAAATGAGTTTATAATGTAGAGAGACACTACCAAATTGTCCTCCCGATGGGGTATATCATATTTCAATCCTACCAACCTATGCATTCGTATGAGAGTACCTATTTCCCCAAGTCTCACCAAAGAGTGTATAGCCAAACATTTTTTGAGTTTTACCAGGTATGAAAATGGAAAAATGCTATTTTTAGGGTTGTTAATTTGCATTTTTATGTTCTGGGTTATTTATATTGAGTTTTCCATGCAAAGTGTTCATTCTTGTCCTTTATCGATTATTAAGTAAATGGATTGATGACTTTTTCTTCTTGGTTTCTAGGAACTCACTGTATTTTAGAGAGATTATATTTATATGCCATATTGTTTACTAATTATTTGAGGTGTCTGTTTTCACTAATAGAATATGATGACAAACCTGGGGCTAAAAGCTGAAAGCAATACCTGTTAAATTTTAAAAACAGTAATGAGTCCTTCATATGTATCAGCATGATGCTTAGTGCATTGATTCCAATATCTCATTTAGTCTGCAAAAATCCTAGGAGGTGGTAATTATTGTTAATAGACGAAACTGAAGCACAAAGGCATCAGGAAATTGCCTCTGTTCACAGAGCCAATAAATGCTGGAGTCGGCATTCAAAGTCCTGCACTTCACCCCAGGGCACAGGCTCTTAACTATAACACTTATTGATAAATAGATTTGCAAAGCAAGCCGTGAGATGCCGTTGATGCAGACATTTAAACTAACGTTGGGAAATGATTAATCTTAATCTTGTGGATGAGATCCTAGGATTAGATGACTTCAAAGGAGCCACACCCTTCTGCCCCCTGCTTTTTATTTTTTTAGAGACAGAGTACTGCCGAGGTGGGGAAAGGCAGAAGGAGAGGGAGAGAAAGAATCTTAAGCAGACTCCCTGCTGAGCTGGAGACCAAAGATTGGGTGGGGTGGGGCTTGGTCTCGGAACCCTGAGATCATGAACTGAACTGAAATCAAGAGTCAGTCACTTAACTGACTGAGCAACCCACACACCCCTCAGAGAACCATTATGATCCTTCTTTATTTTTTTCTGATAACACCATGCCTGACCAGAAAGATAAATCAGAATATATTAAATGGCCAGGCCCCCATGGGGCCTCCCTGTTCCAGTTATGACCCCCTCCAGCCTCCTATTTACAAACAATGACTTCATGGTGAATGCTTGTTACACAATAGGTTACTAAGCCTCCATAAGCATAGGGATGTCCTTCATTTTGGTGCTTCCTAATGGTTAAGTGTTCAGTAAAATTTTTAGATTGGATTAATACATACTTGATGGTAAAGCTCATTCTAAAAGCTCTTGAATACGACTCAGTCAGATGGCAAAATGAAGGTAATCATCTGGTCAGTAATTAGTGAGTGTACTATGTGCAAAGCACAGTGCTAGCAACTCAGGGATATGAAGAAGTATAAAACACAGTTTTCCACAAGTATATAGAAGAAGATGGCAGACAACAAAGGCAGAAAAGCCAATGAGCCCTAAATAAATGGTCATGGTCCTTGGAGCGGGGATGAGGGAGAAAGCACTGAGAGGTGGAGAGGTAGGAGACTTCCTAGAGAAGATGAGACATCTTCTCTGACTTTATTTGGATTTGGGGAGGAGTAAAAGAGCTTTCAGTTGAAGGGAAGGGCTTGAGTGAGGGTTATAGAAGTTGAAAATCTCTTGTCTGTGGGCTTAATCAAATGTGTTTCTTGAGTAGGCTCAGAAATAAAACCATAAAGGCAGACTGGGACCCCATTGAAAAGGATCCTGACTTCTAAGCTAAAAATGGACAGAGACATTCACAAGAGACTTTGGAGTAGAGAAGGAACATAGAAAAATAGTGTTTTAGGGAGAGGAATAAGGTAGCCAGGTGCCGGATGGCACACAGAAGAGGTGAGACCGCAAGTTAGACGCTTAGGAACCTCTCAGTCATTCATGGGGAAGGTGGTTAGAGTCCCGCTGAGAAGGTAGCCATGGAATGGGAAGGGAGACAAATCATGTAAAAGGAACTATGGGGATTAGCTAGATGATTCTACATGGGGAGCGGGAACAAACAGACCAATAACATACTAACAAATTTGTAGTATATCTTTTTTTCCCCATGTATACATAACATTGAAGCCATGTGACCAAAACCAATTATTTTCCTCTTTGGAAACCAGAGAGCAATGTTCTATCAACAAATGATAAATAGGATGGGATTGCTCTTGTTTTTGTCCCAAGGGTAATTCTTTGCATGGCCTGGGTAACTGAGAACTTTGTACTGAAAGGCTCAGGGTAGGATGCCTCTGAATCAGGTGGTCAGATTAGATGGTGATGAGAGTTGTATAACTGTGAATATACAAAAACTGCTGGACGCTACACTGTAGGAGGGAATTTTATGGCTTGTGAATATAATTCACATAATCAATAAATATGTTTAAAAAGGCAATGGGAAATCTATATAGGATTTGAAGAACTTTTTCTTAAGGTCTAAATAAATTCCAAATATTCACCAATCTCTCCTCCCAAAAATGATTGTCCCCCAAAGAATCAGGTCATAGAGTCATAGAATCACATTTTCACTTTTGGACAGCAGGCAAACTCTATCCCACACCTCTAAGCTTATCAGAATCCCCACTGCCATTCCATCTCGGTGCTCCGCAGCTTTGTGCTTTCCAAGGCACTGCCAAGAGCTGTCAGAGAAACTTGGACAGTGATTTGTCTGCCAGTTTTTTCCCCTAACAGAATTTTCTACTAAAGTAAAAACTCCACAGGCAGTGCAAATCCGAGTTTTTCATATGGGGGGGAACACACCCACAAAAAACCCCAAAAACCTACTGAATCATATTTTTTTAAACATTAATCTTGCAGTCTCAACAGCTAAATCTATTATCCTGACAGGCAAGCTTTAAATAAGGCAGGAAATCGGGGAGAGAAAGAGTAGTTAGTCATCTTCTTAACCACCCCCTCCCGGACTTGCCATCAGCTTCGGTTTAGAGTCTTGCTGGAGAACACAGGCTCATTCTTCTTTCTTTCTCTTTCTCTTTCTCTCTTTCCTTCTCCTTTCCTTCCTTCCTTCCTTCCTTCCTTCCTTCCTTCCTTCCTTCCTTCCTTCCTTCCTTCCCTCTTTCTTTTTCTCTCTTCTTTCTTTATCACATAGATAACATTTTAAAGAATGGGTATACCGGATTTCTCAACACCCATTTTTCATGTTAAATCACAGACCACTTATTTTCTGAAGGAGAATGTTCTCTAGGTGACATAGAGGCCCTGGTACCTTCATCCCTCATAAATGGCTCTGTTGTCAAATGTGTCACAGCCACTGTTCTGTGTGCCTGCTGATACCTCGGCACTCAGAAAAGATGAATGGGAGTTTCAGGGAAAAAGCCTTACAGCCTAAACTCTGTAGGCTACAGCCATCCATCACACGGGCACCATACGGGCAAACGATTGTGGGGAAAATGAATGCAGATTCATTCTGGGTCACTGTTTCTGGCCTCTAATTCTAGAATTTTAATGCGTATCTCTCTCTCCACCCCCACTGACATTCCAGTTTCTTTTTATTGTCCCCCCAACCTTTAAAAAATTTATTTCTCAATTTAATGGGACTAATTAATGTCCCCTATATCTGTATTGTCTCTATTCAAACAATAATTGATGTTTTCTGTTTTGTTTTGTTTTTATTCCTGGGAGGAGGGCAAACCAGATTTCTCTAACGGAGCATCTGTACATCTGTGCTGAGAAAACCTTTCTGTATCATCAGCCTTCCTTTCTGGCGGTCTCTGCTTCCATTTCAAAGCAGTAAGAGGGGCTTTATTGAGTTATAAAGTTCATCTTAAGCCCTAGACCTCTTCTCTTTGCCCTTAGAAGTCAGAAAGAGCTCTGTCTGCAAGGGAGAAAGCTCATCCACGGATGCTGAATATGTCTGTTCCTTTTCTATTGTCTTGGTAAAGTCTGACTTTTCACATTCAGGTCAGTCATCCCCATATCCATGACGGGATCCATGTCCATTGCATCACTTAGAAATTACTTCAGGAACAGCCACCTGCTCATGAGGCTGCACAGACAGCCATGGCCTTGCACTCCGGGGACTCTAGCTAGCATCGAAGGCAGACCGCAGAGTGCAACACGTGTGCGGTCTGGCTAGATTTAACTGGTGGCCCAAAAGACCCTGATCACACCTTATTACAGATAAAGTCCCAAACTAATAAATAGGTAGGAATGTGTTGCAAATGGCTGGTATCCTCTTTGGAAAATGGAGGTAATAATAAAATCTGTAGCTCTCCTTTAGTGAGGGTGTACTATGTGCCAGGTGAAGAGCTGAGGGCATGATGTCATTTAATCCTTGGGAGAGCCCCATAGAAGAACCACTCCTGCTCCCATTTTCAAAATGAGTAAACTGATGCCCAGAGAGGCTCCCACGGGCTCCCAGCTGACCACGGTAGAGCCAGAATAGAAAACCAGGCTCTAGGCCACCAATTCATGGAGCTCAATTCTGTGAGGATGGGTCAGAGTTTAAGAACTGAAGGATTTGAGGCTTGAAACTTTTCTTGGGGAATGTAAGACCATCTTCTGCAAGTCATCTTTACCACCTCATTCCTTAGTACTGCCAGATAATTAAAGATATAAAATAAAATAAAACAAAACACCCACCCTTTATGAAATTACTGAATATTTTTAGCTCATGATTGGTACTTCTGACCTTAGACATGGGTGGACACAAAAGCCTGATTTTATCCACACGTGTGTTCCAATGACAGTAGTTTTCGCTTGTTTTCATTCTTCTTAGCTTCATTCCACTTAGCTTTTGGCTAGAAATAGAGGCCTGTGACTCCTTCAGTTTTTTATTGTAAGTACATTCCTGAAAAGTTACTTGCAAATTGAAAATTTAAAGTTCAGTCCCATTTTAAATGCATCCAGTTAACTGAATTTGCTGTGCCCTCCGGTCCAGCTGCCTCCTGAGGGAGCATCTGTAGGTCCACACGCTGACTCTCGATGTACCTCTGACTCCACACAAATCAAACTGCTAGATGACCGAGGAAACAGCCAGAGAGAATGAGGAAGTCAGACGTTCCAAGGAATCTTTGGTTATATAAAGAAAGTAATCATTCCTAGCCCAGACAAGGAAAACACTTTTATTTGGTTGATTTGTATTTAACAATGTAACAATATTGCTTCCAGCCTGGGGCAACTGGCTCTGGCTCCGTGCCTCAGTTCTCACACCTGCCCGCTCTGGAGGAGGCCCTGACAAGAATTAATTGGCTTTCCTGAGTCTTGGGGCTCAGCTCCGCTTCTGTGTTCTCATAGTCCCACAGGACTCTGCTCTCACATGATTTACTATCTGGAAGGACTTTCTGTTTTTATGAGTTCAATCTGATAGGCACTATGTAATGTACACACATTTCAGTCAGTTAGAACCTAGAGAAACTTTCAGGGTATTTAGCTCAGTTTACAAAATGGGACATTATTTGTTGCTTTTACAAGGGTCCTGATATTGTCCCATCTAAAATGTGTAGTTTATACAAATGACTTTCTTCTTCTTAGGATTTTATTTATTTAGAGAGAGAGCATGAGTTCGGGGGGCATAGGGAGAGAGAAACTCAAGCAGACTCCACACTGAGTGCACAGAGCTGGTCATGGAGCTCGATCCCACAACCCTGAGATCACGACTGGAGCCAAAATCAAAAGTCAGACACATAACCATCTGAGCCACCCAGGTGTCCCAGGACTTTGTTCTTCTTTCTCTCATTGGTGTTTGCAGTGTCTGACAAAATGGCCCTTCCAATTTTGTGCTGGGCTCTTTGAGCAAGATCAGCGCTGGTAGGGTAAGAATTTCAGGGGTGGGTGTTCTTCCTAACTTGATTCTATTTATAGATTCACAAATAATGTAAATGTGCTTTAGATTTTTTTTCCCTTAGTTATCTCTACACATCTGGAAAGCCCCTATTCTTTGTGGCATCACTCTCTTTTACAGGTAAGGAAGAAATAAAGGAGGTTTTCTCTGACTGTGGGCAGCCAATCAATGCCCAAATCATAGCAATTTGAAAGGGACTTCTGCAGTTGTCTCAGCCAATCTCCCACCAAATGCTTGCTCCTGCCTAGATACATGCTGGCCCCTCGGAGCGCCCAAGGGATCAAAACACTTTTGTTCCTGCATGCGGCTCCAACCCCTTTTTGAATAACTAAATATAGACTGTCCTTTCACATCATAGGTTAAAAACAAAGAGTAACTTGCACCAGTTAGTGCTAATTTGTTTCCTGTAGCTGCATAGAGTAAGCCTGCTGATTGATGGATTGGTCCATTCATTCATCTATTCTCATCCTCTCCAATGCCGGGCTGCAACTGAAGGATTTTCCAGTGAGATGGAAAGCACTGGGGCCAGTGGCTGAGTAGTGGACAGCTGTGTGCAGTATGAAAACTGATGGCAGGAGACTGTCCATGACAAGCCAGGTAGAGGCGGTACCGGCCAGGAGCCCTGAGGTGGTCCCTGCAGTGGAAGCCTCCATTGGAGAGTATCCGCTTCCCCACCCCCCATCCCTGCCCCCACTCTTTATATCCTTTACTTTCTGGTGAATACTTGCTTCCTAACACGAGGATGTGCTTCCAGAGAGTTGTGTTAGAGAATCCCCAGGTCCAGGTGTCTGTAGAGAAATACCTCAGGATTGATTCCCTGCCTCCAGTGAGGTCTACTTGTGGACCGAGCCCCATCATGAAAGAAGCTTTAAAATAATTCCAGCCTGTCTTCTCACACAATCCTTTTATCTGTGTTTTATTCTAAACTTCAGTTTTTCCCCATTGAAAATGATATTCGCTGTGGGTTTTTCGTAGATAGATTTTATGAGGTTGAGAAATGTTCCCTCTATCAGGAATGGAGGTTGTATTTTGTCAAATGCCTTTTCTGCATCAATTGAGGTACCATATCATATGGTTCTTCTCTCTTCTCTTATTGGTTTGTTCTATCACGTTGATTATTTTGCGAGTGTTGAACCACCCTTGCATCCCTGGGATAAAACCCACCTGGTCATGGTGGATAATCTTTGTAATGTATTGTTGGATCCTGTTGGCAAGGATCTTGTTGAGAATCTTGGCATCCATCG
>PITA01014732.1:37127-52762 GCA_004023965.1 Spilogale gracilis
ATTGGTCTGAAGTTCTCCTTTTTGATGGGGTCTTTGTCTGGTTTGGGGATTAGAGTGATGCTGGCTTCATAGAAAGAGTCTGGAAGTTTTCCTTCCGTTTCTATTTTTTGAAAGAGCTTCAGGAGAATAGGTGTTATTTCTTCTTTGAATGTTTGGTAGAATTCCCCAGGGAATCCATCTGGTCCTGGACTCTTGTTTTAGGGGAGGCTTCAATCTAATCTCATTACTAGTTATAGGTCTATTCAAATTGTCAGTGTCTTCCTGTTTCAGTCTTGGAAGTTTATAGGTTTCTAGGAATGTATCCATCTCTTCTAGGTTGTTAAACTTATTGGCATATAATTGTTGATAGCAATTTTTGATGATTGTTTCTATTTCCTTGGTGTTAGTTGTGATCTCTCCCCTTTCATTCATAAACTTCAAAATACCCTCTTTTATTTGGCAAGTATTTGAATGCTTACTATGTACTAGGGGTTGGGCTGCCTTAGTGGACAAAATATTAAGATTCCTGCCCTCATAGAACATACCTCAACAATCAATAAAAGGTAATAAATAAATAGGTTAATTAAGTGGTATTTTAGAAGGAGGCAGGTTTTTTTGGGAAAAAGAAAAGGTAGAGTGAAGGGTGGGAGGGCACAGGATTGTCAGGGAGTAAGGAGGGGATGGCCGGTTGCAATTTGAGAGAGTGGTCAGGGTCATCTTCCTTAAGAAGGTGACATTTGAGGGACACCTAGGTGCCTCGGTCAGTTAAGCATCTGCCTTCAGCTCAGGTCACTATCCCAGGATCCTGGGATCGAATCCTGCATTGGGCTCACTGCTCAGCAGGGAGATTGCTTCTCCCTCTGCCTGCTGCTCCCCCTGCTTGTGCACTCTCTCTCTGACAAATAGATAAATAAAATCTTTAAAAAGAAAGAAAGAAAGAAAGAAAGAAAGAAAGAAAGAAAGAAAGAAAGAAAGAAAGAAAGAAAGAAACATTTGAGTAGACTTGGTGATGAAGGGGTGAGGTAAGCAATATCTGGGAGAAGAGGGCTCCAGGGAAGGAAAACAGCAGGTGGCAGGGTGGGAGGGGTGAGACGTGATATGCTTTTCCCTTCCCTGGAGAAGACCAGTGGCTTGAGCTACCAAGAAAGAACACAAAAGCCAAGTTTATTTGTAATAAAACTGATTCAAAATTACTTAAAAAAAAAAAAAACTTCACAGACTGATTTAAGGAGGTGCAGAGGGTGTTAGAGAATGTTTTCTGACTTTGAGATTTCTTGGGTTTGAATCCGGACTGGGATTTCCTTGTCTGTAAAATGTGGCTAATAATAATACCCATCTTCTAGGATTGCTTCGATGATTCAATGAATAAGTATTAATTAAAAGCTTGGAACTATCTCTGATGCACAGCAAACATGCAGATATTTGCTATTAATATTATTGTATTGCTACTATACTTTTTTTTACATTTATGGATTGATGCCTTGGAATATTCTTTGAGTGTGTCCTAAGGGCTTTATGTGTGTTTGTGTGATGTGTGTAATGTGTTGAGAGTGTGGGGCTTATTTTATAAAAGTGTTGTGAAAATTAGGTAAAATTCCACTGCTTAATGCAAGATAAAGCCTCAATAAATGTTAGTTTTCTTCCCTTCTGGGAGCATTTTATAGCAAAGAAAAATTATAGAGTGTTCCCCCTTCTGCTTGCTATTAGTGAATTTTTTGGCTGATTTATGAGTAGAATAAAGCAGGTGAAAACATTGCATAGACTCAAACTTTAGAAACTTGTTTTGTGGGGCACCTGGGTGGCTCAGGTGATTAAGCGACTGCCTTCCCCTCAAGTCATGATCCTGGAGACCCGGGATCAAGCCCCACATTGGGCTTCCTGCTTCGACGGGGAGCCTGCTTCTCCCGCTCTCAGTCCTTCTGCTTGTGTCCCCTCTCTAGCTGTGTTTCTGTTTGTCAAATAAATAAATAAAATCCTAAAAAAAAAAAGGAAAGAAAGAAACTTGTTTTGCCCTTAACACCACCAGTGGAACCAGAAATTCCCAGTGGATCATTTTGATTATCACTAGAAGGTAGAAAATGGGCAGTAGGTGGGCGAATGAGGAGGGAAACAAAATGAAGAGAAAACTGAAGAAATAGGGAAGTGCCTTATTAAGGTGATACCACTTTGGGATGAGGCCACTGGAAAACTAGGAGTCCCTTTCTCTGAGGACCTTCAAAAAGAGAAAGGACAGCACCCAACCAGGTGAAGCAGGTGTCCCTGACTGAAAGAGCCAGGCCAGAGGGTTCACCCAGCTCCCTGAGTCTCCAAGAGCAGCCCCCCTCCCTATGCGGCTATCTCATTGTCACATCCACAAACCTGAATTAGCCTACATTTCCAGCTCTGTTTGAAGAGTCATTAATACTTGAGCTACAAAGAGGGCTTCTGCTGAATCATACCAAGAAGGACCAAGCCACTGTATATTGAGATAGTAGATTTTGAAACATCAGCTTTCCCCTCCTCTGAGATCTGTCCCCAACTACTCTGGGTGTGGCAGCTCATGTGGACCTGTGTGCTCTGCCCCCAGGAGGACACCAGCGCTGTGTGCTGGGAGGGAGACAAGGAACATGAACCTGAGTGTGCTCCAAGGGCACTCCAAGGGCGTCAGGGGGAAGGATGCCATGTCTCTACAGGACAGGGGTGGGTGGGGGGTTAGGCAGGAGAGAGAACTGAAGCCAGACACCCACTTACTGTCTGCTGCTGTTTTGATTCCTAGGTGCGGCAGATGTCTCCAGTGCCATGGAGCATACCTTTTCAACAACATCTAAAGATGGGGAAGGATCGTGTTACACGTCTCTGATTTCCAACATCTGTTACCCACCTCAGGAGGATTCTACATATTTCACGGGAATTCTTCAGAAGGAAAATGGCCAAGTCACCACTTCTGAGAGCCCTGAGGAGTTGAGTACCCCTGGGCCCTCCTTACCAGATGTGCCTGGGATGGAGCCTCGGGGCTTATTTAGTTCTGATTCCGGAATCGAGATGACTCCTGCAGAGTCCACTGAAGTGAACAAGATCTTAGCAGACCCCCTGGACCAGATGAAAGCAGAAGCCTATAAATACATTGATATAACGAGGCCAGAGGAGGTGAAGTATCAGGAACAATGTCACCCCACGTTGGAAGAGAAAGGCTTGGACTTTAAGAATAAGGACATTGATATCTCAACAAAATCTGAAGAGGCCCACGAACCTGAGAAACCAGTTCCTGTGGGAGGAAAAATCCTCAAGGACCATTTATTTGAAGAATCAACATTTGCACCCTACATAGATGATCTCTCTGAAGAACAGCACAGTGCTCCTCTGATCACTGCCCCTGTCAAAATCACGCTGACTGAAATCAAGCCTTCTGTTGAAACCATGACCCAAGAGGAGACCCCCAAGAAGCAAGATGTCTGCCTGAAACCAAGTCCTGACACAGTCCCCACAGTCACCGTCTCAGAGCCCGAAGATGACAGCCCGGGATCTGTCACACCCCCATCTTCCGGGACAGGTAAGGGAACTAGTGTTCACTGCATTGGGAAAATGCAGGATATGGAGATCTGAATATTAAAGGAATGTGAATCTATATTCAAAATATTTTACTATAGGGTCCCTTTAAGTCTTGGTTTAACTGAATTGAATTAACATGCAATTTTTTCAGTCCTGTGCCCATGGTACAAAGGTTGAGATCTGGGATTTCACTGGAAGTCCTATCAGATTTGTCTTGTAAAGTGTTTCTTTGTTTGAAGGGAGAGGTAAGGATGACACCTGGAACAGGAAAATCCTCATGTGGTTCCACCATTCAGAGCAGAGAGGTGCCGTCTGCTTCTGGTGAGCTTCCCATGTGGACTTCCTGGTCCCTAGTGGCATCGCAGAGAGAGCACCCATATGAGCTGGGCCACCAGGGACAGGGCATGGCACATTCCTCATCCCAGCTCCAAGTCTGTACAGTGAAACAGTGAAGGGGGGCTGGGGTGCCCTTCAGGGTCTTTGGGGGGACATGGGCAGGAGAAGAAACCTAAAAAAAAAAAAGAATACACTTCCTCTTCCTTCGGCCTCAGCAGGGTCATTTTTGTCTTTTTACTTTGTTGAAGTTCTGCATAGAGTTTTATTTTTAAACATAGAGGATTTATTTGATTAGAATAAAAATGTTCAGAATTCACTAAGCTCTGATCTTTGTCAACTTGAAAATTCTCCTTCTGTGACCCAAGGCAGGGTGTTAAACTGTGCTCAGTGTATCCTCTCAAACTCAAAGGGGTCGCCTGTAACCAGGCGGTAGCAGGAGCCTCCCCACCCCACCCTGTGTCACCCCATCCCAGGTGGCAAAAGGGAAGCCTTTGCATGTTTGCCTCTTTTCAGTGTTCATGAGGCATCAAGATGGAGAGGACAATGAAAGGTCCTTGGATCTTCCCCTGCCTCTAGTGGCTGATATTCTTACCCTACTCAAAAGTGATTTACAGACCTTTCCAATTTACAAAAAAAAATTTAATTTTTAGTAGTCAAGTGCAAGAGCTTTTACTGAAGTCTTAAAACAGAGCCAAAGCCTATTAGGGGTGATTGCTCTAAATCCTGATAATGGGTTAAGTCCAGGTGTCAGAGAGGACTTAATGGAAGTGCCTTCTGTCTTGTTTCCCTAAAGATTTTTTTTTTTTTTAGTTTTTCATGTAATTTTATTATACCCTTTAAAGATACCGTTAATGTTACTTAAATAGATTCACAGGTAAAATGTATTTTGTGGGAGTACTATTGACATCTTTATTTATTCAACTTGGCAGACATTAAGTTAGTATTTTCATTTGAATAACCCCCCCTCGGTATGACCAACTTAAAATATATTCTAAAGATAAAGCACTCTTAAAGATAAAGCACTCTGGCACTCCATGCTATCCTGATAACTCTCATAAAATTAACTTTGAAATACAAGTACAACTCTCGTCCCCGACTGCAGTTTCCACGCTCACTTCCCGTTCCGTCCGGGCTTCCGCTGACTTGCGACTTGCCCCCGTCGGTCTCTATTGGCGATAGCACTTAGGTGTTCAGATAGCACCACCTGGAACAATCCAAAGTAATGGGCAGACATGACTCATGCCCCCTCCCAAAGCCCACGAGGAAGCAGCTCACAGACCCTCTGGAAGGTGACCCTGAGACCCTGTGCAGCCACAGACCAAAGGCAAGAGCCGGACAGAAGACAAGTCAAGACGGCATACCCGGTGATAAAGAGACTTTACCCGAAGGCTGTGAGGGTCAGGCACACTGAGGGTCTAGGGCAGCCCCCGTGAGGAGGTCCCCACCACGCTCTCTTTGAATAGCAAAGCGTGGTCTCTGAATAGTCATCCTTGAAGGTAGCCGAAATGGCCATGCCGGGCTCCGTCTGCTCAGCCCTAACCGGATACAGCAGGAGCCAGGACAAGGGTCCCATGAAGTGTTTGACATCAATTCCTCCCCTTCCCCAACCTGACCTCAGACTCATTCAAGTATAAAAACCCCAAGGGTCTTAAAGATTTACTGCACCATGTCCCTGATTTTCAAATTCATTCATTCTCTCAGCAAACACATTCTACATACATTCTTTTGGTCAGTACTCTACTAGGTACTGGTGGGGCTGGAACTGAAAAACACAAAGAGAAACAGCTTCTGCCTTCCAGTGGAACAGATGACCAGGGAAATAGTCACGCTCCAGTGTGATTTGTGTTCTGAGGGAAACATAAAATGCTTAGGAGAATTGGGAGTCCAGCAACTCCCAGGTGAATGCAGCAGGAGGAAGTAGCCAGGTGAAGGGGTGGGGAGGCGGGGAGGGCTTCCAGTCCAGGGATGTTCAAGGACATGGAGGTACGAGGCCACAGTGAATTTCCATACAATGTAAATTGAGATTTGGGTAGTGACAACAAATAAGGAAACTGAGGCTCCAAATGGATTAGATGTGACGTCTCAGATTACAACATGAGGTAGCAACTTATCTGAGTCTCGAAATTTCCTTGTGGTCTTTGTGATAATGCATTATAAAACCCTTCTGTTACTGAATGACATAAAGACATTGTTGCTCTGAAGAGGTAAGCTGTATTTATCAGCTGTGTTTTCTCAAACTGGGGTGACTGGTGGTCGTTTTTAGAAGTACTTTCAGGAAGAGGGAAATGCCCTAGCAGTACAGGTTCATTTACATGGCACATGCCTCATGAAAAATTATAGTTTGCAGACCTGATGAGAAACACTTTCTATGATATAGGGCTTAGGAATTATTAAGAAATTTTCCTTTTTTTCTTTCTTCTTCTCAGTAGCCATGGCCCATTGAGGTTTTAGAGTAGCTTCAAGATAAGACAAAGACAGATCTGGCTGACATGATCTTGGAGTTTTATGACCTTGGGTTGTGCACTTGACAACACTGGATTAAGGCAATTTTTTTCTGCAGTTGCTCTAAATAAACATTCTAAGCAAAGTTTATTCAAGAAAGACAAAGTCCCCAACCCTATACAAAGTTCTCTCCCAGGTTCAGCTCCTCTCTCCACACATGCCTTACATCATAATACCTGAGTCAAATGATAACAGTTAAGAAGAAAATTAACAGGAAAGATAGGAGGAATTAGCTCATCACTGAGGCCCTTCTCCTGAGGTTACCCTAGCTCCCTCCCCATCTTGTGAGCCCCTGGCACTCTGGGCATGGGACACTCTGATGATAATAATAATGATTCTAATTATCTCTCTAATTCTAGTAATTCTAATTATGTGAATTATGAATCAGGAGAAATTCTCATTTAGAACGATTTTAACCACAGACCCTGAAGCTTAAGCAAAGAGTCTAATGTATTTCCTTCAACTCCAGTAGATTACTCCATTTTGTAATTTTCTTCAAAGTACTGAACTATTTTCATCATGTTAAATAATCTACTCTGAGGTTCAGAGGCAAAAATTCTTACAGTTTACATATTGGAAGTTTCTTCTCAGCCAAAGTCAGTCATGAATACAAGTGAAGCATCCGAAGAAAATATGTTCAGTGTCCTGACACAAGCTAGACCATTGGCCCAGCGGCACCATATTGTTTCTGACACAATGCCTAGGACTACATTATGGTGGTCAAAGATGTTCTTCGAGGTGTTAGCCTCAGAAAGAACAGTAATTGAGAGGTCATTATTAAACCCATCTTGTGCTCGCTTCCGCAGCACATATACATATACTAAACCCATCTTCCCTTAGGAAGAAATAAGCAATAAGAAGTAAATTAATTTCATAGTGTCTGAAATTTCGCAGCCTGATTCCTGTAAGGAATGACAGAGTGTTGTGTATGAAGGGGTCCAGGATGGCCACCTCTGAGGAGGTGACGTGTGATCTGAGATTTGAATGAGGAGAAGGAGCTCACAATTCAAAGGAAGGGGTAAAGAGGTGACCCCAAGTACAGAGGAAAGCAAGCACACAGGCCCCAATGCTGTGTTATTTGGGAACCAAGAAATGGTGCAAAGAAGTGTTAACTTTAAAAATAGTTACTTTGCCAGCAGACATCGGTTTATTCATGAAAGCAGATCATTACAACTCAGGACATGCTATCTATGGTAAAACCACAGGCAAGTCCAACAGAGGAGAAGAACATTGTTTTATGGAGAAGACCAAAGAAGTTGGGAGGGATTGTTGTGAATTAAAGTCTGTTGGAGAAAAGCAAGAGTTCATGTTCAATGATGTTTCTCATTGGCTGTCTTACAGAGGTAATCAGCTTCTCCTACAAGATTCATGTACCTCTTTTTCTCTTGGGGCCTGTAAGTGATCATTCCTTCCTGTTGATGATTCTTCTGTTGGGGCCTATAATTGACAGTTCTTCCTGTAATTGACATTAAGTGGTATAGTGCCCTCTTCTAGCTTCCCAGCTCTACATTAGTGAGATTTCTCTTTATTAATTTTTATAGGAGCAAAGGATAAGTATGGCATAAAACAGAGTTGCAGAGGTGGGCAGGGCCCAGATCTTTCAAGGATTCACATGCTAGAATGAAGAATTTGGATTTTGTTCCAAATGCAATAGGAAACACTGGGGAGTTTTAATCTGGGAATTGACATTTATTCATTCATTCATTCATTCATCCTTCACTTAACAAGTATGTGTTGACCATTTTGTCCATGCCAGGCATTGTCCCATCACCACTGGAGATATGGTGCTGAGACCTAACAAGATTTCTGTCTGCATGGAGCTTGCATTCTTACTGGGAGGACTTACATTCAAATAAATAAATATATAATATCAGGTATTTATAATAGTGATGAAGAAAAATAAAGCAACGCACAGTGTATGAAAGTGATAAGGGTGGTTGTGAGGAAAGTCTTCTCTCTTCTGAGGGCTCTGAGCGGAGACCTAAATGGGGGAGGAAGGAATCAGCGAGCCATGTAGATGGAGGGCCTAGGCTGAGGGGACAGCCAGTGCAGAGGCCCGGAGCCGGGGAATGTCTTGTTCATTCAAGGAGCAGCTGCAAGGTCAATCCAGCCAGAGTGGGGAGAAGGAAGGGAAGAGTGACAGGATCAGATGTGTGTTTTCAGATGATCCCTCCGGATGTTGAGTGAAGAATGAGCCTGGGGCAAAGAGTGGCAGCATCATTCACAGCTGGAAGGTGGTGTCTGCGACTTGGTAACCTGGCCCATGTTCCCCTTGCCTTTTATTATTCTAAATTATATTGTCATAATTATTACCAGCAGCAGCAAGCACATCTCCCCAGACAGGGCAGTTTTAATCTTCTCAGTTTTTATCTTTATTTTTTTAACGTTTGATTTGACAGAGAGTCACAGCAAGAGAGGGAACACAAGAGGAGGAGTAGGAGAGGGGGAAGCAGGCCTCCCTTCAGGCAGGGAGCCCGATACGGGGCTCCATCCCAGGACCTGTGCCAAAGATAGACACTTAATGGTTGAGCCACCCAGGCGCCCCTTCTCAGTTTCTATAATCTGTTCTTGTATTTTTGTTGACTGTCCCTAGCTTTGCTGTGTCAGTCATGACACATAATAACCACTATCTTAACAAGAGGCCCATGAATTTTAAAACTGAGTGTACAAAAACTTCTATTTTGTTCTTGTTTTTTCCCCGATTCCTCTTAGCATTTGGTTGAAGTTTTGGTTCCCGTTAGAACAAAGGACAACATCTATTAATTTCTCCTGAGAAGCTTTTAACTCATAATAAGGATGTATTCTCTTCAGGGTAGTACCTTGACCTGCCCAAGGTGAAATACATCAGGCCTTCTGTCCCATATCCCATAGCTGTCTGATACCATCCTTATTCTTGAGTAAATGAAGCAAGATCCCTGAGCCTTTTCTGAGTGCTCTACCTCAGTGGTTTTCAACTGGAGGTAGGGTTGCCACTAATAGTTCATAGGACATACATTTAAAAAAATTTCAGAGTTTAGCAGAGATTCAAATGTCACTGGATGTCCTCTATTTTTATTTGCCAAGTCTGCCAACCCTAAGTAGAAGTGACTATTAGAATTTCCCTAAGAGGGGCACCTGGGTGGTTCAGTTGGTTAAGTATCTACCTTTGGCTCAGGTCATGATCCCAGGGTCCCAGAATAGAGCCCGCCAACCAGCTCCTTGCTCCATGGGGAGCCTGCTTCTCCTTCTCCCTCTGCCTGCTGCTCCCCCTGCTTGTGCTCACTCTCTCTCTCTCTCAAATAAATAAATAAAATCTTAAAAAAAAAAAAAAAAGAATTACCCTTGGAGTTACAAAATAGAGATGGCTAGGCCCCTTCAGACTTACTACAACTAAGGCAAAATCCGAGGGTAGTTTTGAGCCATACACATGATTAAGAAACACTGTTCTGAAGATTTGAGCTAGTCCTCACGTTAATCAGACCCTTCACTCGGTGCTGGAGATATGGCCGCGAACAAAAAGATGTTGGTTGCCCTTTGCTCTCCTGGGCCTTCCAGTTTGGGGTCCGAGAAAGTGGGGAAGGCTGAAGAGACGATGTTAATCAAATCATAGCATAAATAAATATAAAGCCTCTCAGGGCTCCTGGTTATAGAAAATGCGTATGTACTAGCCAGCCTCCTGGTCTACAGCGCATGAGGCCAGCTTGCACACAGGGCTGACTGCCTTGTGGGGCTATTTTTAGCCCTCTGAACCCCAGGCCCTGCCTGCCTGCTTCCTGGTCTCCTAGGAATGTTGGACAAGCAGGTCTTTGGTAAGACCCTTTGGGCATCTTTGTGATACCTAGAAATCATTGCGGCTCCCACCTCCAAGCCTTTCCACTATAGGTCCCCTTTGTTTGGCGTGCTTTTTCCTCTGATTATTGTCATGAGTCACTCTCTTGACTCCCCAGGTGTTGAATGTAGATTATCTTCTCAGTGTTATCTATCTTGGCTACCCTATTTAAAATTGCAGATTCAGGGGTGCCTGGGTGCTCAGTTGGGTTAAGTGGTTGCCTTCAGACCACTGTCTGGGATATTCTGAAATAAGGCCCTGCTGTATGGCAAGGGAAAATCCAAGCTTCCCAAAATTGTCATCATGGTGATCCCACGTAGTCTCATCTAAGGGAGAGAAATATCAACAAGATTGTTGGTGAGTGTTCCGGCCATCTGCATAAACATCAGCCAGAAGGCTGGCTTTCACCCAGGGGACTGGGGGTGACTCTCGGGTTTTGTTCTTCTCAAGAGGAGAGGAAGAGAGGAAAATGAATGATAGTGGGCTCCCTCATTAGAAGCCCAGGGGCAATGTGCCTTATGGTCATCTTCACAGCCTGCTCAGTAAAACTGGCAAAAATTTTCTCTTATATTGCTCTACTTTGTTACTCTTTTCTCTAAAAAGGTATAAAGGTATTGATTCTTATGGAAATGTAAAGCTCAGAAGTCAAATTGTATATAAGGATCCAGACTAAGCTTTCTTTGTCTTACGGAAGGGGGGAACATGAAAAGCAATGAATAAGGAGTAATGGATGATTTTTCCCAGATTTGTTGATATTGATGGGCCAAAATAGACAGTTCGGTACATTAGATTACCTGATGAAATCTGTGAACATGGAAAACTTCCTGAGAGAATGAATCAGAAATTAAATCCATGACTTCTAGAATATTCACGTTGAAATAGAAAAACCATCCGAGGGACTGTTGCTAAGAAATTGCTTTGTCCTTTTTTAAAGTTGCTAGATGAAGATAGATAAGTATGTAAAACACTAGTTAATTGGGCCATAACAGTAATTTGCCTTTTCCTTCAGGTGGCCTGCCTTTTCAGCATAGCTCTGGAAACAGACTATTTCTGTGCTAATGAGATACGTGTTTCTCAAGCAACAAGAAAACATCTCCCCTAATGGAATTTTGTTTTATTTCTTCTCTCTGTGTCCATCTGTCTGTCCGTGTGTGTGCCTCTCTGGTTCTTTTTTGCTTTGTGGGACGACAGAACCATCTGCTGCAGAATCCCAGGGGAAGTGCAGCATCTCCGAGGATGAGCTGATCACTGCTATTAAAGAAGCAAAGGGGTTATCCTATGAAACAACAGAAAGCCCACGGCTGGCAGGCCAAGGGGCCAACAGGCCGGAGGCCAAGGCCCGGTCTGGGCTGCCGACCATCCCCAGCCCTCTGGACCACGAGGCCAGCAGCGCGGAGTCCGGGGACTCTGAGATCGAGCTGGTGTCCGAGGACCCGCTGGCCGCGGAGGACGCACTGCCCTCAGGCTATGTGACCTTCGGCCACGTGGGCGGCCCGCCGCCATCGCCGGCCTCGCCGTCCATCCAGTACAGCATCCTGAGGGAGGAACGCGAGGCCGAGCTGGACAGCGAGCTCATCATCGAGTCCTGCGACGCGTCCTCCGCCTCGGAGGAGAGCCCCAAGCGGGAGCAGGACTCGCCCCCGATGAAGCCAGGTGCCCTGGACGCCATCCGAGAGGAGCCGGGCGCCCGGGCCGAGGAGGGCGCAGCCAGCTGCCGGGGCCTGGCCGACCCAGGCCCCTTCCTCACGTTCCCCGTGGCAGCCCCCCACGCGGGCCCCGAGATGCCCTCTGGGGACGGAGCCCCGGCACCGCCAGAGGGGCCCACCACCCAGCGGAAACCTGTGGAAGCCGGGAGTCCCAGCCCAAACCCTACGGCCACGCAGGGCCCGGAGCCGCGAGGTCCTGGCATCGCCCTCCCTCCGCTCTTCTTCAGTAAGCAACAAGGTAAAGTGACAACCTTCTTCACTGCGGCAACCTGGCTGCTTAGTGCTCGTTCCCCGGGCGCCCTGAAGTGGTTCGCGGAGGGGTGCTTCAGGCCCAGCCCTGTGGCCCTGTCCTAGCTGGACCAGCAGTTGACCAGAGAACAACCAGGGGAGGATGGGGAGGGGAGGATGGGGAGGGGAAGATGGGGAGGGGAGGATGTGGAGGTGAGGATGGGGGAGAGTCAGATTTGCAGCTGGAACTTAGGTGGCAGAGATTCATGCTCCAAGCAGCCCCCCCTGGGCTGGCTGAATCCGCGACTCCCCAATAATGAGCACTTCTGTGTACATGCCGAGATCTCCTGGATGAAGTGAATGCATCCCGTCTTTCTTCCCCGGGTTGCATTTCCACACCTGGGAAGGGATGGTTGCTCATTTCCATCCTCACACCCCTCAGTGTTGGGGAGTGGCTCCATCCCTCTAGGGGCTGGCACCCAACACAGCACCTCCATTTCACCAGCAAACTGGTTCTTACCTGGCACACGTGAGTCTCAGCACCCTCCCTTCTCTTACCCAAGGAACAAGGGATTTGGACCTTGATAAAGTCCAATTTTTTGTGTGTGTCCTGGCTACTCAGGAAAGACATGGACTAAAATTAATTCCAGAATTTTTCTTCTTCTTTAGCAAGACCTAAGTTAATTTTTAGTCACTTATAATTTAAGAATGACTTTAATTTGGCCATTCTACTTTTTCTACTAGAAGTCTTCAGGTGCAGGAGAAATGGAAAGTGCTATTTTATCTTACAGATATTGTATGTGAAGCACATGTAGCATTCTTCTTTACAAATCATCTACCACACATGACTGCAAGTGTTTTTACGGACTTCAGGAAAGGAAGCAAAGTGCCAGTGAATAAATTAGGCGCTGTGCAGTCTAGTTCATGGGCTACATTGTGTGAAGGAGGGAACATATCTCCAGCTCCTGGGTGGAGAACACCCAGGTAGAACTATTTTTTTTTTAAGATTTTTATTGGGGCGCCTGGGTGGCTCAGTTGGTTAAGCAACTGCCTTCGGCTCAGGTCATGATCCCGGACACCCGGGATCGAGTCCCACGTCGGGCTCCCTGCTCCACGGGAGGCCTGCTTCTCCCTCTCTCACTCCCCCTGCTTGTGTTCCCTCCCTGGCTGTGTTTCTCTTTGTCAAATAAATAAAAATATTTTTTTAAAAAAAGATTTTTATTTATTTATTTGACACAGAGAGAGAGATTGCACACAAGCAGGGGGGATGGGGGAGGAAGAAGCAGGCTCTCTGCTGAGCAAGAAACCTGATGTGGGGCTCTATCCCAGGACCCTGGGATTATGACCTGAGCCCAAGGCAGACACTTAACAACTGAGCCACCCAGGCACCTCCAGGTAGAACTTTAAAACAAACCCCCATATCACACCTTTATTCAAAGTGCCTTCCCACCCATCTCTTCAGCTTTCTGCTTCTTTCAAAGTATTTTGCCTTTGGGGGATAAATGATTTCTAGGGTATATCCTCCTTCCTGTGTATATGCTAATAACTTCAGTGATACTGGTAGCAATTAAAGTGTTTCATATAACTACAAAGTGCAGGTCTTTCCCTCTGTAGATTAGAAGCCAGCTTGTAAATTCTTGAACACATTGGAACAGGGGAACCAAGAGGGAGGTGATAAAGAGATAACCCTGCCACACAGCTGTTTGGTGGCTTAGACACGTGGCATCATGTAGGGTCCCATAGGATTGCCTCTTGGTTTCCCAAATAACTCTTCCCTGTGAGTTTAAAGTGTATTTAGTGCACGAAATAGTGAGGATATTTGATGACAGATTTAACAGTGGGAATGCATGTTTGTTAGGTAAAGATCAAAACCAATTTTAGATTCTTTTGCTTCCACTCTGACTGTGATGGGGAAGAACGCTGCAAGTTGTAGGGAGCCTCAGGACATGCCATAAGCATGAACAATCATCCATCCCTTTTGGTCCTGAAGCAGTAGGGCTTGTGTCTTGCTGAGTACAAGTCCCTATCACTGTACTTGAATGGACATGTGTTTCCATTTTGTCCCCAAATCATCTCCCTGAAAGAGTGTGCAGTGCTGTTCAAATATATTTATTCTCAGAAGCAAATACTCTGGAAGGCTAATAAGGAGAAAATTGTGCAGGCCCGTTTCTCTGCGACAGCTGGGACTGACACAGTGACCTGATGTCTGATGAAGGGCTAAGGCGAAGGAAAACCACAGCTGTGTATGCAAAGTCTTTGGGCATCTTTTCTGGCCGATTCTGGTGCCATCCTCATCTCTGTGTGAGTTGTCCCTATGGCTTGGACCCTCTGTTGCCAAGTTTAGACATGAGCGAGGAGAGAGTGGCAGTCTTTTCAAATGAGTCAGACACACCAAAGTGAATAGCCTCTCTGCCCTGAGGGGTCCTTTGAATTCCAGTCTCCTGCCGCAACGGACTGTTCAGCTGCCTTCTCTGTAGAGAGAGTCTGGAAGGCTGTTCTAGGACAGCCAAGCCCCAGAGGTCTTGGGAGGATGACACCATGCTGCCAGCACGTTCTTTGAGCTCCGAGGTTCCCCCGGCCTCACCTGCTCCATCTCAGCAGGTGAGAGGTCAGTGCTGCCCAGCCTCCCCCAGGCTGTTCTTAATCACTGTCAGTGGAAGGGAGGACTGTGCTCAGGTCAAGCAGGACTGTGTCAGCAGTGAAGTCAGGTCGGCCCCTGTGGTCGTCTGCTCTTGTCCACCAAAGCCTCCGGCAATATAAATGCATTCAAGTTCAACTATTCATAGTATGCTTATCTCCCCAGCTTTGGAGCCATGCAGCTGATGCAGAGCTAAGTGGAAGAAAGGTCCAGAAACACTTAGAATAAGGTCTGGCAAATGCCTGAAGACATCATACTAGAGACTGTTAAGGAGCTGCAGAGTCCCCTGGTGTCCCATGGCTTCATCAGGTCTATTTTTGGAGTTTTCTCGACTTTCAGGGGCCTCTGGTGCTGTTACATGAGAGACGAAATACAGTTTGTCATGTTCTAGTTTCCCTCCTCTGCGCACTCCCGAGCTCTCGCTACCCTGTCATTCTGCTCCCCCACGCTTTCCAGGAAGGCCTCTGAGAGCCTAGGAAGTTCTCACTGCTGCAAGATTAGCTCTGACCGGCAGGGACATCCTAGTGAAAAGCTGAGCAGGAGATTCTCAAGAAAACACTGACACCCAGTGTGACTCATCAGGATGGCTCTGTGGAATCTACCAAACCCTTTAACTGCAGAATTTTTTTTTTTTTTTTTTCCCTTTCTGGATTAATATTTATTTATTTATTTATTTATTTTTTTTTAGATTTTTTTTTTATTGTTACTAAATTTTTTTTTCCAGTGTTTCAAGATTCATTCCCCATTCCCCACACCCAGTGCTCCCCGCTTTAGGTGTCCCCAGTACCCACCACCAGGCTCTCCCATCCCTCCACCCCCCTCCCTCCAAGTCCGTCAGTTTGTTTCTGTGTTCAAAGTCTCTGTTGTTTCGTTTCCTTCCCTAGATTACCCTAGTTCCCATTTGCTTTCC
>PITA01014733.1:0-28115 GCA_004023965.1 Spilogale gracilis
TTTTTTTTAAAGTATTTCCTAGTTCTGTTCATTGAATGACCTAAAAACAATGGCCAACTAAAGAGCAATTAACAGCACTGATGACCACATTCTAGTCTCTAAATTCCATTTTCCACCAGAAGAAACCAAGATCCTTGAAGAAATGGCTGAATTCTGGTCTGGTACAAGAAATGTATGAGAAAAACTTAGAGCAGCTTGTCAAGTCTGAGAACAAGGAAGTGACTGGACTACCAGGGTTGGGCCAACGTGAGAAGGCTCCCATTGGCCAAAGATAGTACAAACTGAGCATCAAAAAGAATAGTGGTTACAAACATCAATGTTACATCAAACATGTTTAATCCATACGTTCATCATGATAAGCGACAAGCACAACAAGACAAACTCTGAACTTATTTTACCTTTATAGCCTGATAGAATGTTGATTCATTATTCTGAAACTGGTAAACAAAGGGAAATAATCAGTTATCTTCTATGTCCTATATGAAATGTACCTCAGAATAATAAAGTTGTTGATGAAAGGAAACTTCTCTATTTAGATGTATTCCAGCTAATAAACGAAGAAGGAATGATAGAAGTAGAAGATCACCATTTTGCAACTCTGATGATCATCAATGTCTAATAAAATCAGTAGGTGAAAAGCTGATGGGGAACTTTGTGATGGATGAATCAGGCTAACAATGTCTGAAACCCCATTGATCAATTCCAGTAGTATAGAAAGAAAGAACCAGACAGTATATACACAGCACTGCCATGAAATATTCTTGCCCCAAAAAACTGGTATGTTTATAATCAAGTTATAAGGAAGACTACAGATGGAAAAGAATGTTAAATGACATCATGTGGATGCAATTATCAAAATCTAAAATATGACTAACTCTACAGGGTGAATAATTTAGATATCTTTAGAGAGGAGAAGAGTAGAGAGGCAAAGAGGCTTAGGAGACTCATCAACCAATATAACGCATGGATGTTATTTGGATCCTGACTTAAACAAACTAGAAGGAATTCTGCCTCTAGACTGCCTTTGGATTTGAGTTGCAACAAAGAGTTGTGAAGTATTGGAGAAGGTAAAACCACTGATGATAATAATAAGACATTATAGTTAATATTTTTTTAAAGATTTTATTTATTTGACCAAGAGAAACACATCGAGAGAGGGAACACAAGCAGAGGGACTGAGAGAGGGAGAAGCAGGCTTCCCGCCGAGCAGGAAGCCCGATGTGGGACTGGATCCTGGGTCTCCAGGATCATGACCTGAGCCCAAAGCAGTGGCTTAACCAACTGAGCCACCCAGGCGCCCCTATAGTTAATATTTTTAGGTTTGATAGAAATAGTATGGCTATTTTTAAAGTTTTATCTTTTAGATATACATACTCAAATATTTATAGATTAAAAGATCTCCTGTCTGGCATTTGCTTCAAACAAATCCACTTAAGGGAAGGAAGGAAGGAGAGATGAAACAAGATTGCCGATGAGATAATGATTGTTGAGACTCAGTTATGGGTGCTCATTATACTCTGTACGTATATTTGAGTACATTCAAATTTTCCTAACAAAATAAAGTTATTCTTGATGTTTCAGCAGTGCCCAGTTGGGTGGTGGGAAGCCACAGAATCTCCATCTGCTTATAGCACTTCTTATGGCCTACAGAAACACTCAGCCATCTGGTCACCTGCCCTCAATCCTCCATGTCAGACCCTCATGGTCAGAACTACCAGAAATAGAAGAAGCATCTATATGGTTCACATAGAAGTGAGGATGATAGATTTGGGGAGGACTCAAGTAGCTAAAACCCTAGGTAATATGAGGGGGTGAAATCTAATAGTAAAATGGAAAATAACCATAATAAAATTTCTTTTGAATAATGGGAGAGAAATTTTTATGTAGCTTTCAATATGAATGTCATTGTTTTTCTACCAAAAGTCATAGTACACACATAGACCTAAATTCATTACCATCTTCCATAAAGTGTCATGCTGTATCCAAAAGTGATTCCAAAATCATCCACAAGTAGCTATGTCAATCATCTTCTCAGACTAGTGACTTAGGTTAAAGCTAGCATTGGATAAATCTGTGCAGGTTTTATATACTAGGAAATTAGAACTACAGAACTAAGATTGAAGGAGACAGAGGGTAAAAAACACTGGTGCATAGAATGAACCCAAAAGACATTTGATTGCATGTTAGAAGAGCAACAGTGATATCTACCTCTCTGCTGTACTTAGAGATAGAGACAAGGAAAATCAGATGTAAGTCACAAAAGTTCATTCCATGGGGTATGATCATTGGATTGTTGTCTTTATTAAATCCTAAGCAAGAAAGTACATCAAGAATCATTCCAAGTTCCTCAGTTTGTTTCTGTGTCCAAAGTCTGTTGTTTCGTTTCTCTCCCTGAATTACCCTACTTCCCATTTACTTTCCTTCTCCCACTGTCCTCCAGGTTACCCCTCATGCACCGCAAGTAAGTGAAACCATGCGATACTTGACTTTCTCTTCTTGGCCTGGTGGTGGGTACTGGAGACACCTAAAGCGTGGAGCACTGGGTGTGGGGATTGGGGAATGAATCTTGGAACACTGAAAAAAAAATTTAAGTAACAATAAAAAAAAAAAGAATCATTCCAAAGAAGGACTTGACCTGGAGAACCAGTGGACCCTGGAAATCAATATTCCGGTGCATGGAGTGGCAGCTTGGATGAGCGGTACTGAGACAGTCGTATCTGATCTGCTACTGATCCTTTTGGTGTATATGTTGATATTGGATTAAAAATAAGAAACATAATAAAACTGCTGATATTTGGCCCTTCTGACTGGGAAATCAGCAATATCATAGGATTCTAAGTACCTCTGTAACTTCAACATGCATAATATTGGGGGAATAGGTCAGACCTAGGTTTCGCGAATGTATTGATTCTTAACACTATCAGATAAACACCTTCTTTATAACAAATGTTTTATGATGTTCCCTCATTTTTCTGAGATAATAATATTCAGGTAATATTATCCAGCCATATGCATTTTTCAAAAATCAAAAATTTCTTCAACTTTAGTATAAGCGAGAAATCAGATGAAATTTCTTTCTAGTAAGGTAATATTGTGACTCATAATTTTATGTATCAACTTGGCTAAGGCCATGGTATCCAGGTATTTAGTTAAATACCAGTCTAGATGTGGCTATAAAGATATTTTTTGATGAGATCAATAGATTTGGGGTAAAGATGACTACCTTTCATAGTGTGGGTGGGTCTCAACCAATCAGTTGAAGACCTTAAGAGACAAAGACTGAAGTCCCTGAAGGAAGAGGGAATTATGCCTCTAGACTGCCTTTGGATTTGAGTTGTAACATTAACTGGGTCTCCAGCCTACTGGCGTGTCCTACAGATTTTAGACTTGCCAATGCCCACAATTGTGATGATCACAATCATGTAAACTAATTCCATAAAATCTCTCTCTTTCTCTCTCTCTCTCCTCTCCCTCCCCATCACACACACACACACACACACACACACACACACACACACACACATACACACACACACACCTTTGCTTTGGGGGAGATGGAATAGACATATTTTCCCTATCCTTCACACTAAATGCAACTCAAAGCAGACATTACATATAAAACAAACAAAAGAAGACTTTGGAGGGAGAAAAGTAGAAGGTAGACAGGCTCAGTGCCTTGAGACCCAAGGAATGACAGTAAGATGATGAATTCCCTTGAGATTCTTTCCTCACATATATTGGACTTGGAGCTAAGGAAGCTGGCAATCTTGAAATACCAATGGGCACAAATAAGGAACATTAATAAAAGCCTTCTCTCTCCAACCAAAGGACCAAAAAAGGGCAGCCTAGCAGACTTTTACACAATAATTGTTTAATTCTAATGAAAAACCACAAGAAACATGACCCATGCCAGCAAAGACCAAGCGAGGAGCCTAGACTTCTATATTTGTGAAGCTATAATGACATGTCCCAACACCCCCACAAGGGTAGTGTCAGAAAAGCCAAGTAAGAGCCTGGGATTTTTATCCCCAGTGGCTGGTAATGACATCTGAACCCCCCCCCCTTTTACCATGGTCAGAGTGGTGACCACATGGGAAGTTAAAACTCCCACCCTCATGAGCAATATTGAGAGGCCTCACACCTCAGGGGTTTATAGAGACTGTGTGGAGATATTGGACTTCTACTTCCATCTGATAATAATGAGGCAACACCTCTTTTCTTCCCTTGTAGAGTAGCATCAGAGAAAGCCAGCTAAAATATAAAATTTAAATAATTTCTTGTCCCATGACAGAATACAAAAATGTCCAGTATAAAATTAAAAACACTCATCATTTCAAGAACCTGGAAGATTTCAAACTGAATGGAAAAAGACAATACCATACTATTTCATTTATGCATAATTTAAGAAACAAAACAAATGAGCAAAGAAAAAAAGAGACAAACAAAAAATAGGCTCCTAATATGGAGAACAAACTGGTGGTTGCCAGAAGGGAGTGCTTAGGGGGATGAATGAAATAGATAAAGGGAACTATTTATAATGAGCAGAGTAATATGTAAAAATCATTGAATCATTATATTTTACACCTGAAACTAATATAACACTGTACACTAATTATACTTCAATAAAAATTTTTTAAAAAACAATCAATATATGCCAACATGAAGATGAAAGAGGTCTTGAAATTATCTGAAAAATATTTTTAAAAGCCATGATAAAAATGCTTCAGCAAACAATCATGGTCACATTTGAAACCATGTGGAAGAAGTGAAAAACCTCAGCAAAGCAATAGAATATGTGAAGAAGAACCAAGTGGAAATTTTAAAAACTGAAAAATACAATAATTGAAGCAAATATCTTGAGGACTGGATTCAATAGCAGAATGAAAGACCCAAAGGAAGGAATCAATTGAACTTGAAGACAGAAAAATAGAAATAATCCAATCTGGACAAAGGAAGAAAATAGACTAGAAATAAAATGAAAAGAGCTGCAGGGACCCAAGGAGTTATAATAAAAGGTCTAACACTTCTGTCATCAGAGGCCCACAACGAAGAGGACAGAGATGAACAAGTACTTGAAGAACTACTGGCTGAAAATATTCCTAGTGTGACAACAGATTTAGCCTATAGATTCCAGAAGCAGAGCAAATTCCAAGGATGACAAACCCAAAGAAATGCATGCCAAGACAAATCAAAATTTCTGAAAACTAAAGACATTTAAAAAAAAATCTTGAAAGTTGCCAGAGAAAACAACACCTGACCTATAGGAGAAAAACAGTGTGAATGACAATGGATTTCTCATGAGAAAGCATGCAGTCCAGAAGAAAGAGGCATAATATTTTCAAGTGCTGAAAGTGAAGAATTGTCAAACCAGAATCCTATATCCATTAGAGGTATTCATCCGGATTGAAGGGGTGATCAAGACATTTTCAAATGAAGGAAAACTAAGAATTATCACCAGCAGATCTACCCTAAAATAATAGCTAAGGAAAAATCTTCATATAGACATGAAATAATACTGAAAGAATCTTGGAATATCTGGAAGGAAGGAAAAACAAAAATAAATAAAAGAGATTTTCCTTCTCCTCTTGAGTTTTCTGTTATTTTTAATGGTGGAAGCAAAGATTATGACACTGCCTGATGTGGATCCAAATGCATGTAGAGAAAATTTTAGTACAATTATAAATGGAAAGGGTAAAGTTATGTAAATAAAGGCAAGGTTTCTATGCTTCAAAAAACTGGTAAAAACAACACCAGTAGACTGTAATAAGTTATTATATGTAACGCAATACTAAAGTAACTTTTTAAAAAAGATTTTATTTATTTATTTGACAGAGAGAGAGAGGTCACAGGCAGGCAGAGGCAGGCAGAGAGAGAGGAGGAAACAGGCTCCCTGCCGAACAGAGAGCCCGATGCAGGCCTCGATCCCAAGACTCTGAGATCATGACCTGAGCCAAAGGCAGAGGCTTTAAACCACTGAGCCACCCAAGCACCCTTAAAGTAACTATTTAAAAGCTACCCCAAAAGACAGACTCAAAAACACTATAGATAAGTTATACTGGAATTCTAAAAACTGTTCACAAACTCATAGGAAGTCAGGAAAAGAAAACAGAGAAACAAAAAGAAAGAAAAAGAAAACTTATAACAAAATGGCAGACTTAAGCCCTAACAAATCAGTAATTCTATTAAATGTAAATTATCTAAATACGCCAATTATGAGACAGAGATTGGCAGAGTTTATTAACGAACATAATCCAACTATATGTTGTCTAAAATAAATTCACTTTATCGCAATATAGGTAGGTTAAAGGGGACAAATAGAAAAAGATATACTGTGCAAATATTAATTAAAGTAAAATAAGAATGATTATATAAATATCAGATAAAATAAGGTCAGAGAAAAGAAAATTGCCAGAGGCAGAGAGAGACATATATAATAATAAAAGGGTCAATCCACCAAGAAGACAGTAATCCTAAATACACCAAACAGCAAAGCCACAAAATATGTGAATCAAAAACTGAGTAAAAGGGAAAAGAGAAATAGGCAAATCCACAATTATAGTTGGAGACTTCAATACCCTTCTCTCAGCAACTGATAGAAAAACCAGCAAAGATAACGAAGACAAATAACAAGATCTAAATGACACTCAAAATACACTGTCTATTTGACAGAGAGCGAGATTACAAGTAGGCAGAGAGGCAAGCAGGGAGAGAGGAGGAAACAGGCTCCCTGCTGAGCCGTGAGCCCAACTTAGGCCTCGATCCCAGGACCCTGAGATCATGCATGACCTGAGGCTGAAGGCAGAGGCTTAACCCACTGAGCCACCCAGGCGCCCTGAACTTACCTTCTTTTCAAGTGTCCACAAAGCATGCACCAAGATAGACTACAATATAGACCTTAAAAAGGGAAAAAATGAACAAATTTAAAAGAACTAGAGTCATACAGCTGCTTTCTGACCAGAGTAGAATTCAGCTAGAGATCAATAGCGTAAAAATAACAGGAAATTCTCCAGAAACTAAACAACACACTAAATAATCTATGGGTCACATATGAAGTTTCAAAGAAAATTTTGAAAATATATTGAAATGAATAAAAATCAAAATGCAACATGTCAAAATTTGGGGGACACAGGATATAGTGATGGGAGGGAATGTTATAATACTAAATGCCTACATCAGGAGAGAAGAAAAGTCTCACATCATTAATCTAAGCTCTAACTTCAAGAACCTAGAAAAGGGAGAGCAAAATAAATCCAAAGCTAGCAGAAGGAAAGAAATAATATAGATAAGAATAGATGTCATAAAAACTGAAAATGGAAAAGAAAAATCAAGGAAAAAATCACCAAAACAAGGAACTAGTTCTTTGAAAACATCAACAAAATTGGAAAATTTCTAGGAAGGCTAAAAAATATATAGAGGAGATTCAAATTACCAATATCAGGAATGAAACAGAAATATCACTACAGACCCTATAGACATCAAAAGGGTGATAAGGAGATACTGGGCAGAACTCAGATGCAATACATTTTACAACTGAGATAAAGTTGACCACTATCTTAAAATATGTAAACTATCACAATGAACCCAATATAAAATAGGTAATTCAACTCTTAAGGAAACATAATTTATAATTTGAAATTTCTCTCAAAAGAAATTTCCAGATCCACATGATTTCACTGGAGAACTCCATTAAGATAATTTTACTCCTAAGGAAGAATTAATATTAATTATAAACAACCTTTCAGAAAATAGAAGTGTTAAGAACACTTCCAAATTCATTTTATGAGCCTAGCATTATCCTGCTACCAAACACAGATGAAGATGCCATGTGGGACTTAGAATGCAAGCCTGTTTCAATATAAGGTAACTAACCAATGTCATCCATCATATTAACAGCCTAAAGAAGAAAAATCACCTTCCTTTTGATCAGTGCAGAAAAACCATTTCACAAAATTCAACCCCCATTCATATTTAAAAATCCCAGTCAAAATAGATAGAGGGGAAGTTGTTCAATTTAATAAAGAGTATCTCCAAAAAAACACACAATGAACATTATACTTAGTGATGAGAGTTTCTTTTAATCTAAACATGCAAATAGCACTTCACTCGTGGACATTTATCCCAGAGAAATGAAGGTTTAATATTCAGACAAAAAAACCTGTACATGGATATTTATTGTGGCTTTATTTTCAACAATCAAAAAACTGGAAGCAAGCTAGATGTCCTTCAGTAGGTGAATAATGGAATGAGCTATGGCACATCCATGCCAAGGAATACTACTGAGCAATAAAAAGAACAAACTATTGTTGCTCCTGAGTGGCTCAGTCAGCTAAGCCTGTGACTCTTGATCTCTGCTTAATTTCACTTAATTTCACTTAATTTCACTTAAGGTCATGATCTTAGGGTCCTGGGGTCAAGCCCCGCATTGGGTCCACACTCAGTATGGAGTCTGCCTAGGATTCTCTCTCTTCCTCTCCCTCTGCCCCTCCTCCTGCTCTTTCTCTCTCTCTCAAATAAATAAATAACTCTTAAAAAAAGGAACAGACTATTGATTTACACAACTCCCCAGATGACTCTCCAAAGCATAATGCTGGTAGAAAAATGAATACCTAAAGGCAACATACAGCACGAATCCATTTACATAGTACTTTTTTTTGACATAATACTTTTTAAATGATAAAATTATAAAAATGGAAAATCAGATGGAATTTTAAAAAATACAGAAGCCACATAAACAATAGCAGATGAGGTTCTTATATCTATGGGATAGTCAGGTTGACAGCAAGAGACCCAAATGCAATTTGTGCTGGTATCCCAAATACCACAAACAACACAGCCCTTAATAAGGTGTTTGACCAAAGAATTAACAACTCTTAGTAAAGTTCTGACAAAACAACATCCGATCTTCTCTCAATTGACATAGTAGCTGCATTATTGAAAAATACTGAGTATATTAAAACTATGCAAACATTATTTTGTGTTTATATGTAAAAGGGAGCTAGATGTTTGGCTTAGTTAACAGTGCCCTCCAACTAATATGGCAACCAAAAACATCTCCAAGGAGCAGTCCATTTTCCCGACATTAATACCCTTGATCACCCGTTCACTGCAGACTCTATAAGGTCCAATCAATATATAGGGGCCAGTCCAACTTCACTGAGGTCCAGGATTATTTGCCTGGCCAGAGCCTGGCCAAGGCTGTCTGAACCAGACAGAAGGGAGCTCTCACCATGGTCATTTGTGAGCAAAGGCTGTGACCTTCCTTATGCCCTCATTATGTTTACCAGGTAGCAATGAGCAGCTGTCTCTGGAAATTCACTTCTGCCATCACCCAGCCCAGAGTGGCTTCTCTGTGGGACCAGCCCATTGAACAAACTGTTTTTCATTTGTCCAGCACACCTCATCGACAATTTGTTACTAGAGCCTAGAATGGGTCCAAGCAACACTGTGCTAAGTGAGAGTGAACAAGCTGGGGTGTATGATTTCAGAGGCTCTCCAGGGAGCCCTAGAGACCCAGCAGGGAGGTGGTGGAGGCCATTTTTACCCTCTTACTATCTCTCCCTCCTGGCATGGAAGAATTTTCTTCAAGGCTTTCTGCCCTTCCAGGCTTCAATATTGGGAAACCCAGGTTTCCATTGTACTCAGTGCCCCCAGAACTGTCCTTCTCTTTACATTCTCACCCCCTTCTCAGAGACCCATGCCCAGATGTGAGGCTCTTTCTCTCCCCACCCATTGTCCGCCCTTCAGCCCACAAGAGTTTTACCAGTTTGGACAGCGGGAAAAACTGGTCCTGACGCATTCATGCCCTTTCCACCAGGCCTCAGCTGGGATGCCCAAAGGACAGACTTTGTTTCTCTTGTTCTCAGTGAGACTTGGTACTTTCCTTGAGGGGATAGAGGCCAAGGTGGAGCGTAAATGTGATCATCGGACAGAAAAGGAATTGAAAGGGAAACCCAAGTAAAACATTGGTTAATATACTCAGGAAGTTGTGATCAGAACACACTGTAGTGGATGCAGGCCCAACCCAGCGTGTCAGCGACACAGAGGTGACAGGGTGGCCATATGCCTTGAAACAGACAGGACAAGCCCTCTGGGCATTTCCACAGTTGCTCTGATATTCTTTTGGTCAGCTCTAGGCCTTGGCCACCCTCTCATGGCAAACAGGTCTTCTTCCTGAGTGTTTCTGCTTCAGAAGGAAGCACTTCACGAGGCCTCCAGGCCATGAAGAAAATGAAGGTCCACAGCTTGGTTTTCCTGGGAGGTTCGGTTATTCCTGCTTGGGTGCCGCCTGGACACTGCCATCATCAGCAAAATGGCTTTGGTCATGGAGCAAAATATGTCACCAGAGCCAGGTGTGAGAGCCAGCATCACAGCTCAAGGGACTGGAATATCAAGGGAGATGGGAGAGGCTATTTCCCCTTCAGTACCTCACAGGGTCTGGTAAGACTTTCCCCTGGCCTAGGACACAACATCTTTGCTTACCAGTCTCCGGGGGGGGCATTCCCCAAGCATCAGCCAGTTCATACCTGTGATGGTCAATTCTACATTTCAACTCAATCAGGCTGTGGTACCCAGAGATTTGATCATACATTCTAGATGTTTCTGTGAAGGTATTCTTTAGATGAGATTGACATGTTGATCAGTAGATGTTGAGTAAAAGAGATTTCCCTGTATGAGGTGGGCGGGCCACATCCAACCAGATGAAGGGCTGAAGAGAAAAATGACTGACCTGCCCCAAGGAAGAGAAATTTGGCTTTCAGATGACCTTTGGACCCAAGCTGAATTATCATGCCTTCCCTGGGTCTCCAGCCTGCTGGCCTCCCTGCAGATTTGGGACTTGTCCACTTCCATATGGTCATGTCAGCCAGTTCCTAGAGAGACAGAGACAGGACCTGCAAAAATGTGTCCTTTGAAAGGGTCACTGTGACCATCCTCCATCAGGTTAGCCTGCTGAGCCTGTGTTTTCACTAAGCCTCAAACTCTCTGACTTCAGGACCACCTGAGACACACTCAACGGACACGAGCTTGAGTTAAAATCTCAAATGTTGTGGCACCTGAGTGGCTCAGTCAGTTAAGCATTTGCCTTCAGCTCGAGTCATGATCCCAGGGTCCTGGGATCAAGCCCCGCATTGGGGTCCCTGCTCAGTGCAGAGTCTTCTTCTCCCTCTGCCTCTGCCCACCCCCCCCCCGCTCATGTTCTCTCTCTCTCTCTCAAATAAATAAATAAAATCTTCAAAAAAATTAAAAATCTCAAAAGTTCACACAGCTTTGCCATGTTTTTAAGGACATATTTGCTTCTAAGACCATCCTTTGTAGTATGAAAGTGAGACAATATCTAGAATAAGCCCACTGTCCATTTCTTGCATCCCCTTCGATATTCCTCATCCGGTGGGGGGAAGTTGATCTTCTGGGCACAGAGTGACAGCGGAAAAGGCATGACACACCCGACTACAGGCATGTTAACAAATGAAAGTCTCCCTCTGCTTCTTTACATTAATGTAAGCAAGAGCGACCTTAATCTTCAGGCCTAGAAATATTCTACGCTGGACTGACCTTTAGGACCTTTCAAAATGAGTTGGAGAAATACTTCATTCTGAAAATCAAATGAACCAAAGCTAAAAATAAAAACAACAGCAAAAAAATCCCCCCAAAACAAAAAAACAAAACAAAGAAAACCCCTGGAATATGGGAGCGTTTTAATTCAGCAGCTTGTAAACGGGTTTAATTCTTGACTTCGGCAGAGTCTATGTGATGGATCTTGAGGTCTATTGAGGTCAGGCAATATGCTTTTCCAGCCCCGCGCTGGCCAGATGTGTTTACGACACGGATGCGGAGGTAAACTACAATTTGGCCTATTTGGGGTGTTTTATTTCCTAGGTAATCATCACTCAACAGAAATTACAGCTCAAAGACCCACAAAGTCTCCATATGCTAGAGATGCTTAGAGCTATGAATTGTTTTCATTGGTGCTGCTATTCTGTTGTAGGATAAGAGAAGTAGGGAGGGGAATGCTGGAATAGTGGAGCCCAGGCTCAGGAAGGAGTCTGCACAGCTGGTGTGGGGCTCGCCTTTTGAAGCCAGATGTGCTTCTGAAGGTAGGCACTGTTCCATCGTCCAGGACCTGGGGAGAGAGACACTTTTACCCCGACCTGCGCCCAGATCATCTTATGTCCTCAGAACCTGAAAACCGAGCTGTCACTTTACTGGGACTCTTGTTACCGGAGAGGCCTGTGGGTGTCTCCCCCTTGGCAGAGCATCCTGAGTGGTATGCACCTGCCATTAATTATTTGTGGTCTGAGAAGTCTGGATAATCCTCTTAGGATGGGTGGCCTTTTTTCCCCTCTCATGGCTGAGGCTCATAAGACAAACCTAGCAGTCTTCATTGCTCTGTAGGTAGCAGGGACAACGGTGACACAAAGGTCTCAAGGAGGCTCTCAGCTCCAGGAGAGCAAGTGGCAATAGTCAGGAGCCCATGGGCACAAATATCACCAGGAATTGAGGGGTCTCAGACGGTGGAAGCTGCAAAACACAGCTCACCAACTGGAAAGCTATGAATCCAGTTCCACCTATGGCTGCATTTTATTTAACCCCCAGCAGAGTCTCACTCGTTAAAAATTTAGTTATGCATTTCTTTAAATCAGGAAATTCTGCATTGATGTAAAAAAAAAAAAAAAAGTCTGCATTGAAATCTGCAGTTTCAAAGACCTGGCGACATTGGTTTGTTAATCCCCAGGGCAACCGCAGGCTGGTCCTGGGGAACCAGCGCCCCCTTCAGGTAGGGCCGTGGTCTTCAGAGCTCGGGCCACACTGAGCTTTACCAGGGCACTTGCTAGAAAAGTGCGTTTTCAAACCCAGATCTGTTGCATCAGAAAAGCAGGAAGGGGATCCCTCGTAGTCTGTATCCTGACAACCCTCCAGGGGATTCTGATGCCTGCTAGAGTGAGGACCGCTGAGGTGGAGCCTGGGCTCTCCATTTCCCTCCGTCCCCATCACGCCCTGCTGCCCATTCCCAGCCCACCTCCCTCAGTGACATTAAATGCTGATTCTGTTGGCTTCTGTGTGACCTCTGGCTTCACGTTGCTTTTGTGCGCAGTATTTGGGGCATTGCCTGGGAGACTGGCTGCAGGAACGGTTGGCCACAAGGCCAGATGTCCTGTTCTCTGCACGCACAGGGAGGGCAGTGGGAACGGAGAGGGCCTCTGGGCCAGCCCATAAAGCGGAGTCACAGAGTAGCAGCTAAGACTCCAAGAATGAAGACCCAACACCACCTGGATCTAGTGAACTTAACCACCCAGGGCTCCTTGTTGCTCTGGAATCTGTTTTGGTTTGTGTATCTTTCTATGCGCTCATCCTGTCTCTGCTTCAGAAGACAGCTTCCCTCCCTACCACCCAGGGCAGGGAGGGCCTCTTAGCTGCTCCTAGCCCAGGGGAGCCTGGCACACTCAGCGTCACCACGAAGAGGAGGTGGAGCAGAGGGAAAGTGGACAAAGACCAGGAAGGACAGCTAATGGCTCTCATGTCCCCTGCCCACCCCTCACCTTCCCAGCACCCTGGACTCCTGGTTGCCTTAGGGAATATGGCCAAAGAACCTGGCCAGGGTCTTGGAGGAGGGAGCAGAGCCGGCCCAGAACTCTTCCTGCTTAGATGTGAGCTTCCAAGGTCAAGAGCGTGTCAGGGATTTGTCTTAGTGCCCCAACCTGGAACCATGCATTTCACAGATCAGACCCACCCCAGTGTTTGCTGGGAAAAAAAAATGAATGAAATCACGCTAAGTGGAAGTTGGTGGTGTATGGATGGAGGGGGCTGGGTTCCCCCTCTCACTTGGTCATTCAGTCCTTCATCCATTTATGTACTATGTGCGGCACAGAGGTGGCAAGCCCTGCTCCGGGCACAGGTGGGGCAGGCACTCAGTGATAGACCAGTCTAATAGAGGAAAGCAAGGCATGCCTATCAGCACCGGCATGCCACAGACGGGAGAAGGAAAGGCTAGGGGTGTCAGGACCTCTCATCTAGTTGGCTTCTCCTGCCTCCTCCCTCCTCACCAACCTCCCGTTCCCTGTATGATGTGGGCCACCTCCACCCTAGGAAAGAAAAAGGAATGTAGGCGTCAGGCACCTTTTCAAACTCAGTGGGGTACTTCAGAAGGTATCTCAGCAAAGGAGAGACAGCAATGGAAGAAAATGGAATTCGAGGCCAATGTCCTGAGTTTCATCTGGCTCTGTTAATGACTAGTTGTCTGACCACTACGTACAGTTGCCCAGATAGCACACTGCACAACTCCAAGAGGTGCCACATTGTAGTGTGGTGGCTCTGCTCAGCTTTGTGACCACCTAACTTGACATAGTTTTGTGAGGGTTCAAGCAGGTGTCTGCACAAAAGCTTTGTGGGTGAGCAGGAAAGTGCAAGTCAGGTAACCATGGCTCTGAGGTTTCCATCCCGGCCTTTCCGCGGGATGTCCCCTTGATGGAAAATCTTTCATACATCACCAGGATTAGCCAAGACCTGGCTGGCAGAAGCAAACGCTCTCAGAAGGGCAGTTTTCTGCCCTTTTTATATGATGGGGTATGTTATTGTCCAGTGGAGAATTCGTGTGGATGCTGGGCTTCCTCTCCCATCCCCGGACGCTTCCAAGCAGGGTTGGAGGATGCAAGCCCCTAAGGTTCTGCATCAGGTTTGGACAACTTCAGGGGCGCTCTGGAGGTCCTAGTCCTGCTGTGCTGAGGACAACCCCCCTGGGAAGAGTGGCTGACACCACACCAGGGCCAAGCTGGGACCTTCTTGGTCTGGGGTCCAAGCTGATTGGTCTGGGGGTGAAGACCCCCACGCTGGGCCTGGGAACTTGAGGGTGGGATTTGGAGATGCCTAATGATCTCTGTTGCTCACCTGGCTTGAAGACATGTCAGCAAGACAGATCAACGTAAGCTGCCTTCTCCTGTGGGCCTGGCCACAAGTCTGCCCAAAAGGCCACATGGAGAGGAGACAGTGAGAGAGGGGAGCCTAGAAGGAAAGAGGGGATTTTCTGTGGCTTTCCCATTCCTGGGCCCTTGTCTTCCTGAGCCCAGATATTTTGGGGGTTTTCCTGTACCTTAAAATAAATGCACCTCATTTGCACATCTTCCTTCCTTTGTCTCCCCCATTTAACTGGGTTTCTGCTAAGGATGACTGATAGCTGTGACTGACAGAGCTGCCAACGTGAACCCCACCCCCAACTCTGCACCCCTACTGGTGCAGGAGAGAAAGATGTGGAAGCCACAACATCAAAGGTAATTCCCCAACCTTACAATTAAAATATGGGGCACAGGGGCGCGTTGAGTGTCTGCCTTTGGCTCAGGTCATGATCCCGGAGTTCGGAATTGAACCCCACATCAGGCTCCCTGCTCGGCAGGAGGCCTGCTTGTATTCCCTCTTTAGCTGTGTTTCTCTCTGTCAAATAAATACATAAGATCTTTAGGGAAAAAAAAAAATACGGGGCACAGACATGGAAACTCCCAGGACTGCCTAGTAACGGCCAGACATGCATGTTTCTCATCTCAAGTAATTGTCACAATATCCCTTTGAGGCATTTACCTTTCCTGGTTTATAAGTAAAAACACTGAGGCTCAGAGAGGCTCAGCAACTTACCTGCAGTCACACAGTGCCTGCTGGTTCTGTGCCTGTATTCTTCATCCAGCTCAGTCTGTTCCCTAGTGCTAGAGACCCTTGGTCAGAAGGGCTCACAGAATTCAAAACATTAGCCAGAGCAGGACTCCAAGGAGTTTACTGGTGTTATTAAGGCCCTGACACATGTTTTAAATTTCATTTTCCCAAGCTCTTGCTAAAGCATCCGAGTAGACAGCAGCTGTGGACAAAGATCACTTCCTAAGGGCCCCACTTAGTAACTCCCCTCATCAGCTCCATCCTCTGTGCTGCTGCGACCATTGCCTCTTAGAGCCCCCCACCCCAACTCTGCCCCCCCAGGCCAAGGACGGTCCCAGACCCCCAAGTCAGAACTCCCAGGGGCATTTGCCATATGTCTGTGCGGTTCTCTGGGTCCCCCCACCCCAGCCCCCACTGGGCTGCACTGAGTCACAGCCTGCTCATGTCAGTCCTGGGATCCGCACGTTTAAAGGCAGAGGCAAAGAGTCTTCTGCACACTTGAGCTGTAGGCTTGGGCACCATTTTTGGAGACACTGAGGACCCCGTGTCCTCCAAGTGAGCCAAGAGTCCTCGTGGGACTTTCCCAAGTGTTTCGCTTACATTCCTTTCCTTCATTAGTGCTTTCGGTTTCCGTTGGAACCACTGCCTGACTCAGCCAGGGAGTGCTTGGGAAAGCAGATGCAGCGCGTGGTGGTCCTACTATTGTCTCAGAACGTGCGGAGTTTGTCGTGGGGAACTCTGGGAAGTTTGCCATCCTGCTGACCGGCAAAGTGAAGACCCCTGGAGACAACTGGGTCCTTTCCAGGGGCTCCAGAAGCCTGGTGCCCTAAAACAGCTATCTTGGCCACCTGGTCACTACAGAGAAGCAAAACTCCCATCAGAGAGCCCCCCATCCCGAACAGGGTCCCAGGGTGGGAGGGTGTCCCTTTAGCATCTTTACATACGTCTGGGCGGCAGTCAAGTTGGACAGGACAGAGGAACTGAGAGGTCGAGATGGTTTGAGGTGCAAAATTGAGAAAAGCTGAATCATCCATCCCAGATGTGGGGGGGGGGCAGGTGTGCCAACTACGAGGTTCCCTGGTGGTCCGGGACCCAGCCACTCCTGGCGTCTAACCCGTCAAGCCAATTGGGAATGCAACCTGGGGCTGAAAAGAACATCCCATCTTTCCACAGAAATTGGAAACCCTGATTTTATGTGGCATCTCCCAATTTTCAATAAAATGTTCACGATGGATTTAATTTGCAAACAACTTTCTATGCCGGGAGGATGAATATATCTGAGGACCAGATGCGGTCCTCAGGTTCAGCTTTGTCTAGGAGGCAATGACTCTGCGACGGGCAAGCAGAGCCGGGTCAGACACGTGCCCTCCGGTGGACAGGCTCCCAGGCCGAGGCTGGAGGTAGAACCGCTAGGGACACAGGCGGGGGGTCTCCAGTTGGCCCGAGTTAGCCTGGGGAGCATCCTTCATGAGGAGCCTTCGTTTATCTTTTCAACAAACATCTGTGGATTTCTGCCATGCACCAGCCCTGGTACATGGTAGCCTATTTACTCCCTGTGGCTGTCACAACAAATCACCGCAGACTTGGCGGTGGCTGACAAAGCGGAAGTGTTTTCTCACAGTCCTGAAGGCCAGTGTCGCCGGTCAGGAGGCCAGAGGTGGCCTGGGCTCTGCTCCCTACCGAGGCTCCGAGGAGAGTCTGTCCCGTGACTCTTGCAGTTCTGGCTGTCAACATTCCAGGCTGTGGCCCTGTCCCTCCCCTCCCTGTCTCTGCGGTCGCACAGCCCTTTTCCTCCTGTGCATATCCAAATCTCCCTCTGCCTCTCTCTTAGAGGGACACTTGGGGTTTGGTGCAGAACCCCCTTGGATAACGCAGGATAATCCCCCCCAATCTCCAGCTCTTGAATCATATCTGCAAAGGCCCTTTTATCCTATAAGGTCACATTCACGGGTTCCAAGGATTAAGGCTTAATAGCCTTAGGAGACAAAGATTCTTCCTCCCTGTCACAGGTGAGCAAGGAGGAAAGAATGAGTCTCTGCCCTGGTAGACCCAACTCTCTAGTGGGGGCAGGCAGGAAAAAGCCACAAGGCCAACAACTACATAAAATAATGTCACGCTATGCAAGTAGAAGGAAGAACAATCAAGCTCCTTTCGGTACCTTCAAACCTCAGGGGTGCTCCAGGGGATGGGAGGGGAGCCTTGCCCCCATCATGCCTGTCCTGGCCTCCCTCCAGCCAATCAGGCAGACCCGGCGCGTCCCGGAGCTGCAGCCCTGTGTCTCTTAGCTCACACCTGCTGCAAGTGTGAGCCGGAGCCCTTGAGACTTGGGGAATGAAAATGTCATCTGCTGGGGATTGAGAGCACAATAGGGATGGGACCTTTCCAGATGTAGGACACAGTTGGCCTGGCTTTTGCCAAGCTCTTGCTGGACTTACCCTGGTAGACAAGAATGGACTTCCTGCAACATACTTGCTTTCTGAGTTCCAAGTCCCACTGGGGAGATTTTCTGGGCTCCTAGAGGTATGCAACAGGAATTCAAACCTGCCGATCGCTGGGCAGATAGCAAGGGAGGCACAGCGGCCGTGCCTTCCACTGAGGGAGGACTCCTCAGCCACCATGCAAACCACCCAGAATATTCACTGGTGCTTTTGCGTATCTGACCTGGTAGGAGCCATTTAACCGGTGAGCCCAGCCTTGGAAGCATATCTTGGAAGAGCCTGCTGAGAAAGGTCCAGAATGGGGAGAGTTTCTGCCGCCTCAAGGTCACATGATACATTTCAACATGTGCTTTCTCCTGTCCCACTTGATCTCCCCTGCCAGGCACATGCCCTGTTTGGCATCAGAATTTAAATGCAATTCATAAAAACCTCACACCACACCCCTCCTCCTCTACCGCCACCCTCCCCTATCTGTCACCCTGATGTCTCCCCTCCAGGACATTGGGAAACTCCAGATGGGGGCCAGGTCTACCCATTCCCCCGAGCCACAAAAGCTGGGCCCTCTCCCGCCTGCCCCCAGGAGCGTGGGCTGCTGGCAAGTCAGGCACTCGCTATCTACATGGTGAAATATTCTTCACCCTCTCAGAGGGGAGGAATGTTGGGGCAGGTCCAAATATTAGGCAGGTCCGAAGCCAGGGAAAGCCTGAGACCCCAAGGCACCCTAGGGGACAGGAAATCCAGCTAGGAACATTTAGAACCTGGCTGCAGTGCTGGGAAGCAGCAGCACATGATGGCTTCAGAAGGAGTGGGGACAGTGGGATCCTGCTGACTCACTTGACCTTTCCTTATTGGAAAAATAAGAATAAGGCCACCTCTCTCACCTGGTTGTTATGAAAATTAGGCCTAATTTCAGCATAGCCTCTAAGACATACTAGGCACTCATTAAATAGGAGAATATTATTGTCATGGTTCATACGACATGACCTTGAGAAAGTCATTCCATCTCTCTGGAATTGCTTTCCTCAGCTGTCAAGTGAGGCATTCTCAGGCTCTTTGGTTTTGTCGTCTTTTTTTTCTTCAGGTTTTATTTTTATTTTTACTTTATTTTATTTTATTTTTTACTAATATATAGTGTATTGTTTGCTTTAGGGGTGCAGGTCTACGATTCAACACTCTTACACAGCACTAGCCATAGCACATACCCTCCCCAATGTCCATCACCAGCCATCCTATCCTCCCCCCACCACCCCCAGCAACCCTCAGTTTGTTTCCTAAGATTAAGAGTCTCTTATGGTTGTCTCCCTCCCTGGTCCCATCTTGTTTCATTTTTTTCCTCCATTCCCCCCACATTACCCCACCCTGCCTGTCAAATTTCTCATATCAGAGAGATCATATGATAATTGTCTTTCTATCATTAACTTATTTCACTTAGCATAATACCCTGTAGTTCCATCCATGTCGTTGCAAATGGCAAGATTTTTGTTTTTGATGGCTGCATGGTATTCCATTATATATACACCCCACATCTTCTTTATCCATTCGTCTGTTGAGGGACACCTAGATTCTTTCCACAGTTTGTGTAGGGACATTGCTGCTATAAACATTCGAGTGCATGTGCCCCTTTGGATCACTACATTTGTGTCCTTAGGGTAAATACCCAGTAGTGTGATTGCTGGGTTGTAGGGTAGCTCTATTTTCAACTTTTTGAGGAACCTCCATACTGTTTTCCAGAGTGGCTGCACTAGCTTGCATTCCCACCAACAGTGTAGGAGGGTTCCCCTTTCCCCATATCCTCACCAACATCTGTTGTTTCCTGACTGGTTGATTTTGGCCATTCTGATTGATGTGAGGTGCTTTTCATTTGTACTTCCCTGATGCTGAAGGATGTTGAGCACTTTTTCAACATGCCTATTGGCCATTTGGATGTCTTCTTTGGAGAAATGTCTGTTCATGTCTTCTGCCCATTTCTCGATTAGATTATTTGTTCTTTGGATGTTGAGTTTGATAAGTTCTTTATAGATTTTGGATACTAGCCCTTTATCTGATATATCATTTGCAAATATCTTCTCCCATTCTGTCGATTGTTTTTTGGTGGTGTTGACAGTTTCCTTTGCTGTGCAAAAGCTTTTGATCTTGATTAAGTACCAATCATTCAAAACCAGACTGATCATAGCTCATTGCTCATAGGTTGTTGTGGGAGTTGCACAAGTCAGTGGGGCACAGAGCCCAGCACGGGCATGTATTTGGAACCAGTGCTACTCTGTGTGCTGGGAAATGCCATCCCTCCACATCCTCCACACTGGACCCAGGGGATGACAATAGGACCAGGATTAGAGTCCAAGCAAAGGGAATGGTTTGCAGAAAGCCCAGCCCAGCCCAGCCTGCCTCAGCACCCAGCCTAAAGCCCAAGTTCACAAGGACTGCAGAGCCCCCACCCCTGACAGCCACCCACCAGCCCACTCCTGCTCGGGTGGTCGTGCTCTTGAGTCTCCTGAGTTCCACAAGATGGGAGTCCCGGCACCACCTAGGGAGAGGACATTAGACCCTCGCCTGCCCTGGACCTGGAATGCCTGGGGAGCTGGCAAGTCATTTCCCAGGGCACCACCATCACAACCCAGGCTTTGGCAGGCACGCAGAAGGCCTGGAGGCCCAGGTGTGGGTCCTGGTTATGCACTGACCTGTGGACCACACAGGGAGGAGGGAGCACCCAGACCCCACTGACTCTTGCAGACCTCCCAGGGCCTCCAATATCCAGGAACCTGAAGAGGAGAACCCAGCCTGAGGCAGAGCATCATCTGTGAGGAGCTGCTGTCCCCAAATTGTCACCAGGAATTCATGGAATTGAGTTGTTCCAAGAAATCCATGATCTGTCATCCATCTTAGACTGGCCTGGCTTAGGGAGTTAAGCTCCATTCCCTCTTGAGGTCCACAGTCCCCAGGAAATCTGAGGCCACTTCTGGCCCCTCTTACTCTTCCCTTTTCTCTGAGCATCACCCGGAAAGGGCTGATCAGAGAAATGCTTATTGATTTCTATTGGAAGAGTCCACTGGGCCTGGCTGCGCCAGTGTGACCTCTGCCCATCCCCACATGAACCACTTTCTGCCAACCCTGCCCCCAACCCACTCCCCATAGTCTGGCCTCCGTGGATGTGGATCCTCCGCGTGAAAAAGAGGATAGCAGGGTGCAGAGCTCACTTCAGCAATGACCTTGGAGAGCAATGGCCTTGGACAGTCTTGCACCTTTAAGGTAGTGTTGCAGCACGGACACACGGGTGAACACGGTGTGTTATTTGATTCATGAACACGCTGCTCTGTGGTCACCAAGCTCCTGTCCATTCCCCCCACACCCCCTGGGAACAGAGCTAGGGCTTCCCTGTCTCTCCCGCCATTTGGAGCATGCTGACTTGGGACCAGCAAAACGCGGGAAGAGGTAATGTGAGCACCTCCGAGCTGCCCAGGAAAAATGCCAGCAAATCCTCTCTGCCCTCTTTCTCCACCAGTAAGGGAGTAGAGAAGGCTCCAAAGTCTGGAGAGGGCAGAGCTCAGGCTGGAAAGATCCCCCAATCCCGGAGAAGCCACTGGAGAAGAGCCGCCCAGGAGGGCATTCCAGCCAGGAACCCCGATGTTGGATTCCTGCCTCAGGGAAAGAAAACTTCCAGAGATTCAGGCCAGGGCCAGCCAACTGCAGGGCACAGGCCAAATCCAGCCCGTTGTCTCCTTTCCTATGGCCTGTGAGCACAACGTAGTTTCTGCATTTGGCAAATGGTTTAAAGAATAGAATTTTGTGATCTGTGAAAATGACATGAAATTCACCTTTCAGTGTCCATAAATAAAGTTTGACTAGAGCACAACCACTCTGTGCATTCACATACTGTCTGCAGCTTCTTCTACAAGGACTGCAGATAAGGAGTTGCAACAGAGACTGTATAGCCTGCAAAGCCTCAAATATTTACTACCCAGTCCGCAGAGATGGTTGGCCAAGCCCTGCTTCCTTTAACCAGGATTTGGGCGCTGTTTGTTGGGAAAGTTAGCTCACCCTGGCTGACCCAGCTAGAGGACTTTTCTAAAGAGATAGGGTGAATCCTTTGAAGACCGAGGTAAAAGGCAAATTTGGCTTTTGAGGGATTATGCTAATCTACAGTCCCACTTAAATTTAGGAGCAGGACCACCTCCCATTCCCCTGACAATCCTGGGTATGTGATATGCCCTTACCTTGAAATCAGGTAAGAATTCCACCCTCCTAAGATTGTGGTAGAACTGATGGGAAATAGTCAACACACATAGCTTGTAGTTGACAGAGTTGGTATCTGCCTTTGGGTGCCTAGGGATCCTTCTCAAGACTTCTAACATGTGGGTGATTCTAGTGCCTAAGGCTAGCCCTGGGAGGAAGAGCTCCTTACCAAGTCAACTTTTACTGCCTGGAGAGTGCCTGTGGAAGGTGCTTTCTCCTTCGGACATGCATGCCATCACACAGCCCTGTGACAGAGGACCAGAACTCCTGGACTTTTGTCCATTTGCTAGTCCTTCCATCAAAACCCAAATGGGTGGGATTCAGAAACCTTCTAGGTTGGTGAACATGTGGAGATTTGGAGCGACTTGTAGACCTGGAGAGGGCATGGAAGCTCACATCCTTTCCCCATATCTTACTGGAAGCATCTCTTCCATCTGGCTGTTCCTGAGTTATATCCTTTTATAGTCAGTCGGTGATCTAGAAAGTAAAATGTTTTTCTGAGTTTTGTGAACCACTCTAGCAAATTAACCAAACCGAAGGAGGGGGTCATGGGAACCTCTGAGAATTGATCAAAGCAAAAGTGATAATCGGGCTTATGACTGGCATCTGGAGTGTATATGTGTGTGTCAGGTGGCAGTCTTGTTCTAAACCCTTAATGTGTGGGATCTGATGCTGTCTCTAAGTAGATAGTGTCAGAATTGAGTTGGATTGTAGGATACCCGGCTGGTGTCAGAATGGCTTGATCATGTGGGACTTCCCATCCTCCAACACACACCCAAGTTGGAACTGGGTCCAGAATCATTAGGGTTTGGGTGGGGAGAGTTCTTAAATGGGGAACTCTACTGGTGACAGGTCAGTCCTCAACACTAGTAGAAAGAGGACACCCAACCACAAATTGGCAGATCCCTACAGCAAACCAAGAACCATCTGGCTCCTTTGCCAATTCCTACTGATGAGAGGACCAAGGAATATTCAGGAAGATGGGAGGCAATGATTAGACCACCTGAACTCTATCTAGCACATGAACTGGTGAGGAACTGAAGGAAGGAAACTATTTTGGGGAGCTAGTTAAATGTATAAGTCAGAGACACAGACAGAAATTCCATCTGGCAACATCCACAGCTCTATCAGGAAACTACCAAGAAGAAAGAGGATAAATGGTGGCAGGGATAGGTTGCAGGCAGCTCCTACTATCCATGGTGGCTCGTTATTAAATATTGAGGAACTTAGCAAGCCTGTTGATAAACTGTTGGCAACTTAAACTCAGCCATGGTGGAAATATTATACCACAGAAATTGGCAGAAGCCACATCAAAGATTTAATTTACCAACACACCCCTGGGTAGAGGGAAGAGAAGAATGAAGAGTCTGGAATGAACACAATGCCCCAGCAGGGAAACAGCCTTCACCTGGAGGAGGAGAAGCAGCAGAAAAGGAGTCGAATAACCTTAGGAGGTAGATATTTTTCCTTTAGGGAAAATTTTCAGCTAAACCTCAATGCTTAAATAGTATGCCCAAAGTCACATAGCTAATAAGTGCCAGGGTTGGAATCTGAAATCAAATATTTCTGGCTGTCATTCATTTTTTCGTTTTTTTCCACTCAGCCAGTAATAGATGAATGAATGGTTAAAATAGAATTACCTGTTTTAAAGAGTCTTTATAAAGCAGATCTAGAATCTATCTAAAAAATTCACAATCCATGAGTTAGAATCACAACTTGCTTTTGGCTTGATTTGCAATGGCTTTATTTTCACAAACCAAATACATCCTCAATGGACCCAAGTTTGCTATCATTAGAGGTTTTCTGTATGTCTAATTCTTCATGCATAGTCCTAGAAGCCAAGGCCAAGAATGTGTTTTGAGAATGCTTTGGTGTTGTTCCTGGAGTCATGCCTAACCACTTAGGGAAACCAACTTCAGAGGCAAAAATCTGGATATGGTCACCACATCCAGGAACAGGGTGGTAACTTTGAAGGGAATGACTGCCATTGAGAGTCTAAATCCTGCTGGCTGTCTCGTCACACTGCTTGGGGAATGCTTGGCAGGTGTCTCCAATGGGAGCAGAGAGGTGGGGAGGTTGGAAACTGGACTAGACTTCTGTTTGCATTTCTTTTGGCAGGGATCGCTACATGTGTGGACAAGAATTATTAGGATGACTTAAGGGGATTTAACTAGTCAGGATAAATTGAAAATCTTCTTGACTTTCAGAAGTAATTTTGAATTTTATAGTAAGGTCTTGGTGCTTTGTCTGCAATCAGGATTCAAACACCAAAACCCAGTTGTTGGAAGTGATGATTCATTCAAACAGCACATTCGCGGATTTTGAAAGAGAACATGGATCTCTCTGCTCACATAACGTTCATTTTCTTTTCCTTTCAGAAATCAGAGTCATCAGGCAACTTAGGAATTAGTGTCGGCTCATTCTGGGCTGTGCTCAGGGTTTTGTTTCTGTCAGTGTGAGGAGTAGGGCAACCCTTGACATTAGCACTGTCCCTCATTCTCTGCATGCACCGATGCTACATCTGACTTTACTCCTGACTGCAAATGATTTTCCCTACTTAGTCAGGGCTTTTATTCTTTTTATTAGGGCCAATTAGTTCTTCAGAGGAGTATTGCAAAAATGCTCACAAAGTCAATTCAGGAGACACCTCCCTTTAAATGGACAGTGTTCTACCAACAAGCTGTAACACATTCAGAACAGTGATGTTAAATTTTTGGTCTTCAGGACATAGCCTGCAGCCCTCCTTCTACTCCCTAGCTGCCTCTGGAGGCATCCTTGCTGCACAGATATACGATAGCCAGGCAGAAGAGCTGCAAAGTAGTGGGGCACCATGCCCTATGTGAAGGAAATAACTGGTCTGCAATTACCCACTTCTGGTGTCTAATCTAATCTGAACAGTTGTGAGGCTTTCCAGACTACTATTTACATATTGAAACACTCCCAATAATTTGTAGATACTCATCTCTTCTGGAAGGCTCATGAGTAATTTGTCTCGGTATCTCTATGTAACTGAGAAGACTTGGCTCTACCCATGAAAGGATTAGTCACCTATATAAATAAGTATAGAAACAGCTTGAGGAAATAGATTCTGTGAGACTCAAAACAAGATCACTGAGAACTGAAATGTACAGCACTAAGGTACACACCATATGTCATTGCATCTGCCCACTACCCCACCCCACCAGCAATATCAACAATGAACAATGGAGAAGAATGTGCACAGTGTAATGCCAGTGACAAGGTATCATCAATGGTTCTTTCCAGCTAACCAGAATGGCATCACTCATGGATTCATTTATTTGAGATTCACTCATTCCTTAATCTGACCTGATTTCCCATTTCCTCCCCACCCCAAACCCTTTGCCGGGTTCTCTGGAACTTTCCTTCTCCTCAACTTTTTCTCTAAACTTTTCCTTAACTCTTTGTCTTAACTGGAATGGGGCTTCCTTGCCCCAGAGGACTCTACTTGCCCAGCTGCCTCTAGGGGAGTGGAAGGAGGGATGGTGTAAGAGAAAGGTAGAGGTGGGTAAGAAAGTGAGGATCTCCCACTGCTGCTTCCATATCACTGTCTTTCTCCTCCTGTTCTGCTGGCTCACTATCGCTGCTGTCATCCATCAACCTACCTGGCTGAACCTCCAACCTGAAATGGACTCAACAGTTTACCTTTCCCATGTATTTGTCATTGCCACAGAAAGTGAGTCAACCCAGTGGACAGATTCTACCTCAGCTCATTAGCACCAGCCTCAGAAACACTTAACACAGCTTAGCACCCAAGATCTTCATGCTCTTTCCCACCCCACACCCAACTTCCAGGGGTGCCCTTGTCTCCTATTTCCTATGTGGAAAACTGAAGCCATTAGAGGGACCATCCATCAACTTTCCCACTGCCCCATAAAAATGTGTACCTGCACAGTCCCAATATCCCTGTCCTCTCCCTGATGCAATGGGCAATATGTCCCATTCCCCTCCTTCCCCTTGCATGGAATCCTGCTTCCCCACCCTCTTCCTCACTGTCACCTTCCATCTTACCACTGGATTGTTCCCTACAGCATACAAACATACTCTGGCACCCTTCAACATGAAAAACCACTTTCTCAGGATTCTAAGACCCTCTGTGATATATCTCTGCCTTCTTTCACAGCAGAACATCTCCAAATGCTCTCTTCACTCTCCTGTCTCCATGTCCACACCCCTGCTACCTACACCTCTTACCTACAACTCTTCAACTCTCTCCAATCTGACTATTGTCCCCTCACCTCAGGTCACCAATATCTCCTTGTGAAAAAAATCTAATAGAACTTCCTTCCTTCATTATCTTTGCTCACATCTGTCCATTCCCTGCTAGTTGAAACATCTTCCTCTTTCAACCTCTTGGACCTGTCCTCTGGCTTCCTCCTGCTGCATTTCCCACCCATGTTCTCTTGCTCTTCCTTCACCAACCAATACTCAACATGACAGCATCCCAGGCATGGTCCTGGGACCTCTTTGTCTCCATCTATACTATCTTCCTACATGATCACATCTGGTCAAGGCTTTAAATGCCTTCTATATGCTGAGGACTCCAACAAACCATTTCTAGCTGTTGCCCCTGATCCTCATGTTCTCATATCCAGGAATTCCTAGGAGGCATCTCAAATGGAATAATGACCAATATGGAGCTGCTGAACCCCTCTTCCCTCTGGGAAAACAAAGCAAAACAAATAAACACATTTATTTCTTTCCCTTCTACAATTCCCTTTTCATGACTGAGTGTTCACAGGTGCCTGCAGCCAAGAGGGCACCCTTGGGTGCTCGGCTCAACAGCCTAAATCTCACTGTTCTCAAGCCATTATGCCCTTTGTTGGAAGAGGTTGAGAGGAAAAGTGCTGTGGCCCACTAAGTTCCCATGCTCAGCTTTACTCTCACCCAAGACTTCAACATCTCTCTGGTCTGGCCTCCATCTACCATCCGCTGCCATGCAGAACAGCTGCAACCTGCCTGCCTTGCAACCCTCTCTACCCTTCTCTGCAGTATCACACCCATATCCCCATAGGGAGCTCACCTCTCCTCCAAACTCAGTGTGTCTGTCTCATCTCAGGGTGACTCTACTTCCCAGCTCCCTGAAAACGAGCAGTTGACTGAAGTATGGTCAATCAATTTCCCCTTTCCTTGGAAATATGACCCAAACCTGGGCAAAAAGACCAAACTCCAGACCTTTGGAGTTACTGAAAAAGTAAAGCTGCCCAGTTAAGACAGTGATGATGACATTTGAACCCCTAGATCCATCCAGGCCCCAGGTTATTTCTAAATGGAAGTTATGGAAGCAAATAAATGCCCCAGTTTTGTTTTTACTTAAGCCAATTTGAGTTGGGATGATTTTACTCACAGCCCAAAGAGTTCTAATTAATGCATCAATTCATTTATTTTTTTCCCCTCACTTATGTACATAGTAAGCACAAAGCATTAATCCATCTACTCGTGACTTGTCTAAATCATATCACTGAAACCACACATGCTTCCCTCTTCTGTCCCACTGTCTATGGGATCAAGAGCTCTGGCACTTATAACCCATAATTGGGCTCCATCTGTACTCATTTCTCAAGACTCTCCTTAAATGAACCCCCCCACACACTAAGGAGGCCAATTATAATCCCCTTAAAAAGCTATATTTATTCCACTTTCAACCCTTTCTTTGGCACTCTCTATCTGTGATCCATTTTCAAGACCCGTCTCCCAGTCATGGCCCCTGGGAGGAGTTGCTCATAGGACTGGCTCAGGCACTGTGGAGCCTTCAGCAGCAGCTCCTCAGCCACATCCCTTGCTAGAGCCTAACCT
>PITA01014733.1:28215-52670 GCA_004023965.1 Spilogale gracilis
AGCTCTTCTCCCACAATCTATGGCGAACCACTCTGTATGCCCTAGTGGTTCAAGAAGAAGAGTCTACAGGTCACTTGTTTGGTCCTCGCAGCAATGTCAAATTCTTCAAAAACTTCTTATTCTTCACATATGTAGCCTCATAGCCTTGCAGAGAGTAACAAATAGCAGACCATGCATTGAGCAGCAAATTGAACCAACTACTTTCCCAGGGAACGTGGTGCTTTTCTCTTCAAACTATCTTTATCAACCCTTCCTACCTGATGCTGTAGTCCACATGCCTGGAGAAATGAGTTGGGAAGCAGGAAGCCAGCCCGGAGGAAACACCAGACTGACCGGAGCTTGGCAGGGGCATTGCTGAGACAGCGATGGGAAAGCAACACCCCTACTACTCAGCCTTCCACTCCCAGAGCTAGTGGCCATTGGCCAGGTCAGTTCTGTCGACCAGCAAGAAAACGTGCATTCAGTGCCAAGGCCATGGGTCTCTTCAGAAGTACTAATCAGACTTCTTGAAGACAGAGGTCAGGCCAATGGACTCAAACCAGGGGTTAATGGCCTCTGTCCAGTAAATGTTCCAAGTTTGATTAATTCTTTCAACAAATGTTTATCGATTGCCAGGCCCCACGCCAGCACTCGAGATAGAACCAGGCCATGTCTCCTGCTAGCTGGAGACAGACGCCTGAACAGCAGCTCACAGGGGCAGTAGAGCGTGAGTGGACAGGGAAGAAGAGGGGAGGCCAAAAGCCTGATGGCCTCTCTTCCATGCTGTGCCATGAGAAGCTGTGAGAGAATTGCCTTTGCCCCTACCTGGCCCAGCCCATTTCTTGGCATCAGGACAGCAGATCCTCCCAGATGCCCCTGGGTTAACAAGCAAAGGAAAGCCTGGGGGTCAAGCACCATGTCTGGCACCTAAGGGATTAGAACTGAACCAAGTGGACCTCAGCAAGATCTGGGTTCCAATCCTGAGCTGGCCACTTCAGTAAGATGATGTCAAGTGGTTGAGAGCTTAGACTCTGAGCCAGACCACGTGAGGCCAAATACCAGCAGTGCCAGGTCCTAGCTGGGTCACGTTGTGTCACTTGCCATTTCTGTACCTCAGTTTCCTCCCTCATAAAATGGGGATCACTGCCACAGGGATGTCAGGAGAACTGGGTGAGTGAATTCACATACATGGGGTTTAACAGTACTTAACACAGAGCTGAGCTAACAATAAGCACTTAGTTCTTACTAGTTAGTTATATGTTAGCTATTGCTAGCTACTCAAAAGGATACTTAAAATAATTAAATAGACTAATCACTGAAAAATGTTCAGTAGGTGGCTGACAAATACTAGTGTCCTTTCTTCCACATTTTTCTGATAAAAAGAGGAACACATGGAAGGCAGAATGTGCTGGCCACACCATCCTAACAGGCATAGGCCTGCTGTAGAGGAGACTATCCTAGGGACTGTCCCTCGGATGAACACCCAGTCCCAAACTCCTCTAAAGGGGTTGTGATATTCCTGAGAAAAGATTCACTTAAGTTCATCTTCATGTTTACACATGATTTTCTTGAATTAAAGAAGCAGGAAGGCAGAGAAGTACAAGACTATGGCAGAATCTGGCCTGCCACAGGCCTGGAGGAGCCCCAACATATCCCTGTGCTCGACCCTGGGGTAGATGTCAAAGATCCCTGTCCCTAGAACAGAACCTTCACCTTTTGCAGGGAAGGAAGCCAAGTGCTGCCCAGAAAAAGCAAGGTTTAAAAATGCTTATTCAATTTGTATATCTTCTTTGGAGAAGCATCAGTTCATGTCTTCTGCCCATTTTTTGGCTTGATTTTTCTTTAATTTTAATTTTAATTTTTTTTAACACTTATTCCTCTCGGAATGCAGTTTCTCACTGCCTTTTCCTGGATGTTTTGTGACAGAAGGAGGAATACCATCAAGAGTCCCAGAGCTGAAGTGTCAAGGTGAGAGGTGACTGGAAGGAGGTAAGAAGGGTAAGGGGAAGACCCCTAGTCACCACCTTCCACTGGAAATTGCCACCCCAAATTCTGACTAAGGGACTCAGAGAGGGGGCAAACTCTGCATGAAGTGTCTCCAGAGCCCTTCTCTTCTCTGTGGCCATGGTGGTGTCCAGCCCCTGCCTGATACTGGGAGGAGGGAAGTCCCAATGAGGGCCTTTCTCCACACCACCCCAGGGACCCGAGAGTCATCGCTACATGTGTTTCCTGGAGGGCAGGGATGGATCTGGCTTTCAAACCTGTTCCTGAACCCAAACCAGTGTCCCCTTATACTGACCGGACCTGCCATCCAACTTGTTCATGCCAGCCCTCCCTGACACTGCCCTGCCATGACTTGGGGCTGATGTTGCCATCCAAATGGTGACCCAGTCCCTGACTTGGGCCTCACAATGGGATTCGGTCTCTCCTTAACCCCTGTCTCTGACCCCCTGGCCTCTGTCTGCCTCTCTAGTTGGCAGAGTCCTGTCACACCTGAGCTGAGGGCACCGGCAGGCACTTGTGGGCTGGGCTAGCTGCGGTGAGCCCAGGGGAGCCCAGGGCAGAAGACCGCAGGCAAGGCAGGAAGCGTGTGATAAGGTCTCCCTGGGATAGCCATGTGGCAGGTGAGTCACTCCCCAGGAATCCTCTAGCTTGTAAATAGGTCTGGCTGGCAATGATGAGAAGAACAATGAGGGACCATTGTCCTTCCTGATAGGCTGTTACTAAATCATGAGTAATCCCTTTGAGGAATTAGATTCTATAGACAGCTCCTGAGCCCCTTCCGTGCCAGACTCCGGCCTTGCAAGGGCCCCAGGTGCGGGGGAGCTCGCTGGGACTGTAAATACACGTCTGTACTGGGGCATTTAATGAGTCAGCACACCAACCTGCAAGGGAAGTATGCTTATCCTGATTTAGAGATGGATCAACAGCTTGGAGGGGTTTCCTTCCCAGGCCCACAGCTGAGTCACCCTCCCAACCCAGGTCTGTCTGCAGTGAGGCCTCTGCTCCTTCAGCCTGACCATGGGGCCTCCTGGCCTGACATAGGGCGGGAGGGCCCCGGGGGCCCCAAAAGGATCAAGTCCTATGCTCTAACAGAGTCCCATCAACCAAAGAATCCACTGAGACTCGAGTTTAAGGCTACAGGAAATGCCACGCAAGGGGAAAAGTGGTTGGAAATCCATTTGAGCAGGAATGGATCTATCAAAATTTTTCATCTTTACATCCCCTAAAAATGTCAAGTCAAGGCCAGAGGCCGGAAAGACTTCCAAAATGGACCAAGCAAAAGTCGGTTCTCAGCCACAGGGTCATCCAGAAGTCATTTGCCAATGACGGTCAGGTCTCTGTCCCTGCAAGAGTTCTGAAGACCATTCCAGTGATTCCATGGCCCACACCACCACATCCACACCTGCTTGTCCCATACTCCCTGGGAGGGAGCAAGGCTGGGCTGGGCTGGGTGGGCATAGGAGTCCTCAGGAGACCAGCATCAGCTCCAGACTCCACCCACTTCCTTGGGCCTCGGGCCCAAAGGGCAGGACTGTGCACATTCCCAAGCTGCCTGGGACCTGGAGATTTGGGGCAAAGGTCACCAGAGCCTGAAAAAGCTTCCCCCCAGCCGGCTGAGGACTCCTGGGTCTGCTGGGGACAGAAACTGTGAAAATTGTACCTGCTCTCTCAGGCATGGCTGGAGCCAAGCCCTGCCTGCACCACTGACAAGGTTAAAAGGTTACGTTTTAGCACTCCTAACACAAAGTAGGAGGGACGTTGGCTTGTTGTTTGTTGGTTGGTTGGTTGGTTGGTTGGATGAACATGAGGAAGTCTTTCTTTCCCTTCCCGAAACCAGCCAGCCACCTCGTGAAACCTTTCAGAGGAGGGTGCATTTCAGGGAAGAGACCAAGTCTGTCTGAGTATCTGCAGGTCTGGAAAAGAGATTTCTAAACAGGCTGTCTGGAACGATCCTTCCTCCAGGAGAGCCTGGGTGGAGCTGACAGGCCCCTGGATACAGGAGCTTTCTCCATAGACACTACCTGCAGGCCTCGCCTTTTCCCCAATACCGGAAGATGACCTAATCCCTAGACCAGGACAGAGGGCTGCTTCCTCCCTTGATTGTCAAGTCCAATGGCTTCCTTGAACCCTGAACATCTTACACACAAGTTAGAACCAAGGACAACTGCTTTAGGTTAAAACTGGCTTAGACCTTGGCATGTAAAACTTCAATGAAATGGTTTGATTTCAATGCACATTTCAACCAGTATTTCAGTGAATGTCTGTGTATACTAGATGTCATCTGTGTATCTGTCTGTGAACCAGGCAGCTTGTCTCCTATGATTCCTCCCAGGATGGGCTCCCAAAATCACGAGTCAAATGCAAACCCACAACAAAGATACCCCTTACACAACCCAAGACTTCCTGGCATTGGTACCCAGGGTTATGACGAAATGCAGGCCCAAATCCAGCCTTCAGCTCCCCTAGATTTTCCAAGGCATTTGTCCAACAATCCAAGATGGCAGGGGCCCCTGACACCATGCTGAGGTCAGTGCAGCCTGAAGGGCTTGGAGATCTGAACACACACCCAGTTGACGTGCAAGCAAGACACCCATCAGCAGAGCCACTGTTCATGCCTGTGCCAAGCCCAGCTCCCTTTATCTGCCAGCCAGAGCCTAGCCACAGGATGGAATGGTTGGAGTGTCACTTCCAAATGGCACACAAACCCTTCCCGACCAATTGGCTGCCTCTGAGTAATAGGACCCAAAACATAGGCATAGTCCCTTAGGTCCATGACAAATGGGACAGGGCATGGCAAGCCATCCTGGTCCTGATGGAGCTGGGTTTGGTTCTCTTGGCTGTGAGAGTAGAACGTGTACTGGACCCTGGGTCTTATGCTCAAGAGTTTTCTGGTAGATTGCACTCAAGAGACATCAATGCCCTTTCCCCCTGGAGCTTATCTAGGAGACCATGATCCAAGGCATTCACCAACAAGTCCCCTTGTCTTCCCTTCTGCTTGCTTTTCCTATGGTTCCATCCTCTTCTGTGGCTATTGACCTATATCCACACTTACATCCCAGAGTCTTCTCCTGAGTTCCAGCTGGTGAAGCAGCAGTGTTTTGAGACATCCTGTGTCTGTTCTACAGATGCCTCAAATTCACTATGTCCATGATGAGCTGACTTTATTTTGCCCCATTCCATCCTGGCCCCAAACCTACCCTCCTTGTGCAATCTCCATCTTGATAAAATTCACAAAGGAAGATATTTCTGTTGCTCCTCATCGCCATGTCTACCATGACCATCGCCACCACTTCCAGCTCTACCATCCTCTCCATGTCCACCTCTAACTCCCACCTCCACCGCACATGCACGCACACACACCCCTGCTCATCCAGTTCTAGCAGTTCGTCCTCCTCAATTTCTTGGAATCTGCCCCTTTGGTGTATCTACCCAAATACTGCCTGAGCTGGGACAAGTTCATGTTAGTCTTGCTATAACCAGCTCTCCATTGTTCATGTCTTCCTCCTCCCATCTGCCTACACAGAGCTCTTAAGAGAACCTTTCTAGTGTGTTCCAAGTCCTGCAAAGGCTCTCTTGTCCCACCTGCTCTCAAACTTCCCCAAATGTGCTGAAAGAAGAAAGAAAGAAAGAAAGAAAGAAAGAAAGAGAAAAAGAAAGAAAGAAAGAAAGATAGTTTTGATCAAATATGCAGAATGCTGGATTAGAATTTTAAGTGCTTTTCTTTGTTGAGATTTGTCAGCAACACCTTTGAGAGGATAGCATGGAGACACTTCATGGAGAAAAAGTAGGTGTGATTTCCTGAATTTTTTTTCATGTTTTAACTATGCATTTTTTTAATTTTTGTTTTATTTTTTTCAGTGTTCTAAGATTCATTGTTTCTGAGTTTTTTAATCGCATAAGTTTTGCTGAAGTTTCTCAGGGCAGGAGAAGCAAAACCAAGGTACATATTTTTGGCTCTGGCTTCCCGTTTTCACAAATCTCTCCCCTGCTGTTTGGTCTGCACACAGTTCCTTTCTCTGCTTTGCAACCTCTAAGGTCAACATAACCCCATGCACACACACACTCCTACATTACTTGATTTCTAATATTATAATTGTTTTAATTTCTGGATATCCCCTCTATTCTAGGAGCTCCCTATGGGCAGAAAATAATGGGGATACCCTCAGCCAACACAGCACCAGAGAAATAGTGGTGCCCAGAGTTTGTGGCAAACTGTGAAACACTTACTGGTCAGGGCAAGGAAAAGCTGAAGCAGACCAAGTAGTGTCTTATGCAACTTGCCTCCCTCTGCATCTCCCTCCCTCTCCGTCTTCCATTCCTCAACCCACTGCCCCCTGGACTTTGCCTCAACATCCCCATGGATGTAGCTCTTCCTCATTTGCCAATGACCCAAATCCCTAAACTCACCCTGGTGTGTTGCAGTTTTCAGTGGACTCAACCTCTGAGCAGAAGTCTATGCAGCTGCCCATCTGTCTTTCCCAAAGTCTCTCACACAGCCCCACCTGGCTCTCCTCCCTCTGGCCGCTCTGTCCTGGTCTCCTTTCTAGATCCATCCTTCTCCACCCTTCCAGTCAGTGATGGCATTGCTCCTCCTTAGGCTGGGCCTGGTTCTCCTATCCTGAGCTGGGCTCTTCCTCAGTGGGTTCCCTCTGCAGCTACTCCCATGGCTTTGTCTATGCCACATCCCCTGCTAATTCCCTCCTGGTATTCCTCCCTCAGTTCTCTCCTCTGAGCTTCCAGTCTGATTCCATCAACTGCTCACTTGACAAATCCACTTTGACATCTCCCTGGGGCCTCAGATTCTGGAGAGCCAAAATATTAACTCTTCATCTGCAGATTCAAACCTCATCTGCCTCCAGTATTTTTCCCCATTCACAGATGGCCCTACCATCCACAGCCATCCGCCCTCTCCCTCACCTGCCCCCCTTAGCTTGGCCAACTGCTAGTCCCCATAAATATGCCTCTTTTTAAAGTGTTTACTTTCTTTTATTGTGATAACATTTAACATGGCATCCACCCTCTTAATAATTTTTTAAGTGCCCAGGGCACTATTGTTAACTCGAGGCACAGTGTTGTACAGAAGGCTTCCAGAACTTCTTTATCTTGTATAATTGAGACTTGATGCCTTTTGAGTCCATTCCTCAGGTCCCCCTCCCTCTAGCCTCCAGCAGCCACTATTCTACTCTCTGCTTCTATGCAATTGACAAATTCAAATACCTCATATAATGGAATCATACAGTATTTGCCCTTCTGTGACTGGCTTGTTCTATTTAACATAATGTCCTCAAGGTTCATCCATGTTTCCCCACAGTGCAGGAGTTCCTTCTTTCTTAAGGCTGAATAATACTCCATTGTGTGCAGAGACCACATCTTCTTTATCCATTCATCTACTGCAGGACACTGAGGTTGTTTACACAGCTTGGCTACTGTGAATAGTGTTGGAATAAAGTCAGGGGGGTGCTACAGTCTCTTCAAGATTCTGATATCAATCCTTTGGGGTGTATACCCACAAGCAAGATGGTTGGATCATATGGTATTTCTATTTCTGACTTCACAGGGAAATGCCATGTTGTGTTCTAGAATACATCATTTTGCATTCCCCCCACCAGTGCACCATGGCTTCTGTTTCTCCACATCCTGGCCATCACTTGTTTTCTTTTGTTGTTGTTGTTGTTGTTGTCGTTGTTGTTGTTGTTTTGGTTTGGTTTGGTTTTGGTTTTGTTTTTATAATACTCATCCTGACAGGTGCAAGGTGATATCTCACAGTGCTTATTAGTTCCCCTCTTTTCTCTTGGTCCCCACTGCAGTCACCCAATCTAGATGCTATCTTTTCTTGCTCAGTTTCTTACAGGAGCCTCTAAACAGGCCTCCCCTTACCCAGCTGCACCTCCACCCATGTTCTGCACAAGGAGAAAGGTCCTTCCAGATACAAAGGTCCTTCCCTCACTTAAACCCTCCAAAGAATTTCCTCCATGATCTCTTGGGATAAAACGAACCTCCCTAGTGTCAACCCTCCACTCATCAGTGTGTTCCCTGCTGCATCTCTAGTTTTCCACAAGTCAGCCACGCCAGCTTTTGTGGTTCACTCTCCCTACTCTCCCCCTTTTTGTGTCACTTAGCCAAATTCTTCCATCCAACTCCATCATTCCTTTGGAGGTCACTGCAAATATCTCTTCATGACAGACAACTTCCTCTGACCCTTACACATATACATTCTTATGATACAAGTGGTTCTTCATAAACTCACTGCAACAGCGATTAAATCTGAAACTGTATTTAGACTCTGTTTCTGTTGGGTTTCCGCTGCCAGAATGCAAACTGCAAAAGGGCAGCGAACACATGCTTCTTGCTCTCACAGGAGCCCCCGGGCCTACAGGAGCCTGGCACACAAGTGGATTCAGCCCATATGTCTTGAATTTAATGTCTGGTGAGCCTGGCTTATTCAGAGGCAACTTCTCTAACTATGTTAAAAGCAAAGGTTTCAAAGAGGTGCATAGGTGACTCAGTTGGTTAAGCATCCAATGGTTTCAGCTCAGGTCATGATCTCGGGGTCCTAGGATCAAACCCTGCATCAGGCTCCACATTCAATACAGAGTCTGCTTGAAATTCTCTCTCCCTCTACTCCTCCCTACCATGTGCTCTCTCTGTTTCATAAACAAACAAACAAACAAATAAATAAATAAATCTAAATAATATAAATAAGAGCAAAGGTTTCAGAGCCAAACATGGTTCCACCTCTCACTAGTTTTGGGACTTTGTGGCTCACTCTCTTCATTGATAAAAAAGGGATAACTGTACATAGGGCCTGGCAGGGAGAACGAGCTCAGGGAATGTCAGCAGACTTTCCTCTCTGAAGAGGAACACAAATTGTCACTCTTGCCTTCCTGAAGTTTCAGTGCTCATAGACATCTTCCTCACATCACACAGAATGGAGACAATATTGAGTCATTTCACGGGGCAGCCACAGCCAAGAACCACAGACTGAGGGGGTTTAGTTAGACCAAGGCACCACAGAAATGTATTGAGGTACAGCTCTGGAGGCCAGAAGTGTAGACCATGGTGTTGGCAGGATTGGTTCCTCCTGAAGACTGTGAGGGAGAATCTGCTCCAGGCGTCTTTCCTAGCTGCTAGTGGTCCCAGGCGTTCCTTACTTTATAGAAGCATGACTGCCATCTCTGCCCTCATCTTCAGGATTCCCTGTGTGTGTGTGCATGCATCCGAATTCCCTCCTTTAAAAAGATATCAGTTATAGAGGATGAAGGGCCTACCCTACTCCAATATGATTTCATCTTAACTACTTAGCTGTCACAATCCCATGTCCAAATAAAGTCACATTTTAAGGTACTGGGGTGTGAGGACATTAACCTGAGTTCTGAAGGGATACGATTCAACCCATAACAGAGCCTGGCCATGGGGTCTGAAGAAAAGGGCAGGCCAACAGGGCTTAGGCAGGGGTCTCTCCATGTTTGGTGGCCTCTGGGCAGCCTAAGCGTCCAGTGTGATGGAAATCTCAGACTTTTCCTGACCCAGGAAAATACCTTTTTTTTTTAAAGAGAGAGACATTGAGTGTGGAGAGGGAGAGGGAGAATCCTCAAGCAGATTCCCCACTGAGTGTGCAGCCCAATGTGGGGCTCTATACTGGGACTCTGAGATCGTGACCTCAGCCAAAATGAAGAGTCGGACCCTTACCCAACTGAGCCACCCAGGAACTCTCCAGGAAAATACCGTTGAATGGAGGGAATATCACTTACCTTCAGAGCAAGCAGGAAGCCCCACTGCATCTCTGGTAATGGGGTTGAAAAGGGGCCTCTCCAGGTCTCTCCTGAGAACACTTGTCCCCTGCTCCACAAGCTAGCTTGGTTGTAGGCACCCCCCTTACCAGCAGGCTCCCGGTTGACCTGAGTAGCCACCCACCCAAGGAAAGTCACAGCTCCTACAACTCACCTTATCTGCTGACAGAGAAAACCACCCATCCTCCTCTCTCCTTTCACCCCATTATCAAGAACAGAGATGAGGCAGAGTCTTCCCAGAACTTGCAAGACAAATGGAGGTGGGCAAATATTTCTGTGGCTTTGTTCAGTTCCTGTGGCTCTGTGGCCCAGTTCAGGGTCTGGGGTCTTCACTCAGGAAGGACTTCTTCTGCCTCCAAGGAGTACCCAAGATTACACCTAAATAACCACACTGGGCTGTCTAGACTGATCCCCAGCAGCTGGAAGGCAAGGTCGGTCCTTCACATAAGGCAATTTATCTACAGAGAAGGTGGCAGAGGAATTCCGGCTGAGGCCATCCCTCGAGGTTAGCTTGTCACCGTCATGGTCTCCTCTACTTTGCCTCCCATCATGTCTAGGATCTTTGGATTTAAACCAGTGCCTACAGCTCATTACTGATATGCCAGGCATGTAGCAAGTGCTTGGTAAACATGCTCTAGGCTGGTATTTCCAGCCTCCAAATGGAACTACCCTCACTTGACCTCTCTCTCAAACTCCCCTTCGCTGTGCCCTGCCTGGAGTCCAGCTGTCCAGTCACCTTAACTGGAATCCCCAACCCTTCTCCCAGCCTGTCCACTGGAGGTCTCTGGCATCTGTCTCCCCATTTCCCTTGAGCTCCCCTTGCTTTTCCTGCTACACAATCTCCAACCAGGCCTGCACTTGTCTTGCCTCCAACTTGATGACTGTTTTCATCCTCATCTCCACTCCAGGGTCTCTGTCCATCCTATCCATCTGATCTTTGCCTTCAGAGCCCCGGGACAGCCCAGGACCCCAGGTCTGAACATGCAGTGTTTGGATGGACACTATCTAGCCTCCACCTGTCCAGTCATCTTCCCCCACCAGCTCTTCCCACGTGCTTCACCCTTGGCTTCAACCATACCAACCTACTATGTCATCCTAGACCATGCCGTGCAGTTCCTACCATGCCCTTCTCCATGCTGTTCCCTTGCTCCAGGGCCCTTTTCCCCCAGTTCTCCAGCTGGAAACACTCCTATTCATAACTGTGAAACCCAATGCAAACTCATCCTCTTTGATCACCCTACTTCTTCATCTCTCCTTCCAGAATAGATTGGACATACGTCCACTGTTGCATTTGTCACTCTTCACTGTGATTGTCTGCCAATTATTCACTCTCCCATAAACATCTCAGAGGTTCCCAAACCCCAGGCAGCATCATTAAGAGGCTGTTGCTTGGCTCCATGCCCAAGATTCTGATTTGGGGACTCAGGAATGTGCATTTTAACATACATACTGGGTGGTCTTGTTGCACGTCTTGCTCCCGTGGTTTCCAGGCTGGGGGATCTTAACTTATTCTTATCTTATCTTATTCAGGGATGTGTGTCCCCAGCTCCAGCTCAGTCTCCATCATGTGGAATGACAGGAGAGCTGGAGTAGGGGCCTTGGCTCATGTCGTGACTACCCCCTTCCACAGACAATGGCAAGTTCCTTAGCCTCTCTGAGGCTGACCTCTAGCTCCATCTGGAAAAGGCAACCTCCAAGCCTGGCTCACAGAGACTTGGAGAGAATCACAGAGTAAAAACCTGAGGCACAGCTTTTGAACCTGACACGCTCTCAGTGAACACTGCCAAACCTATTGCAACCCATGCTTCTCGTGATTTTCTAGGACTTCCAAGGGGTCTCTCCACCCCATTCCTGGGACATCTATTTACAAAAAGTCCTTGGAGGAAAAATCCCTTCTCTTCTTTGGAATTGATAAAGTTTAAAACCAGTCCTGAGTTCCCCTAGTTCTCTTGCCAAGTTTTAGGAGGGTGGATGTTATTGCATAGAGATGAAGGCACCAACACTTCCCGAGAAGACAAAAGGTGGGAGTTGTTACCAGCACACTGTGTATCTCCATGATGGGGATGGCCCCAATGACAGGGAAGAGCAATGGCCATGGGCCTCTGAACATGCCAGCCAGCAGAAATGCAGGTAGCCAAGGCCCAGCGCCTACCCAGAATTCGGCACTCTTATTTCTGTTTAACTCAATTCCAGTTGGATTTGACCTTGCACCTGCCTGTGCCTCTGTCTCACCCACACACTCTATCATTCATTCATTCATTGACGCATAAATATCTATTGAGTGCCTGCTACCTACGGATGTTGCACTAGCCCTGCGGATTCAGGGACAAGAGAAGCCTCTGCACAAGAGGATTTACAACATTTGGGGACCCAGATAAGAAAGCTGAAGTGAGGGTATTTACCCCAAAGATACAGATGTAGTGAAAAGAAGGGCCATATGTACCCCAATGTTCATTGCAGCAATGGCCACGATTGCCAAACTGTGGAAAGAGCCAAGTTGCCCTTCAATTGATGAATGGATAAAGAAGATGTGGTACATATATACAATGGAATACTACGCCTCCATCAGAAAGGTTGAATACCCAACGTTTGTAGCAACATGGACTGGATTGGAAGAGATTATGCTGAGTGAAATAAGCCAAGTAAAGTCAAGTATCACATGGTTTCACTTACTTGTGAAGCATAAGGGGTAATATAGAGGACAATAGGAGAAGGAAAGGAAATGAGAAGTAAGGTAATTTGGGGAGGGAAACAAAACATGACCAACTTTGGACTCAGAAATAAACTGAGGGTCTTGGAGGGGAGGAGTTGGGAGAATGGGAGAGCCTGATGGTGAGTACTGAAGGCACGAATTGCATGGAGCACTGGATGTGGGGCATAAACAATGGATCTTGGAACACTGAAAAAATAAAATAATATAATTTAAAAAAAGAAAGCATAAGTGAAGCAGGTTGGTAATTGCTGGGATGAAAGCAAATGGAAATTTTTGAAAGGACTTGAGAGAAAGACTACCAAGTTGGAGTCCTACCTTTGCCTGTGAATTGGGATGGAAGAGGCCAATGCCATGGAAAGTCCTCATTTCAGAATCAAGGCTCATCTGGGTGCCCCATGTTGTCCCACCTCTCTTGGTGCAGCCCAAGGTCACTGCAACCTCAGTCACTACTCCTGAGACCAGAGGCCTACAAGCAGGGGGGCTGGACAGAAGGACTCAGCAGAGAGGGCAGAAGGAGCATAGAGGTGCCAATGTGCCGAGAATCAGAGATAGGGACCTTGCCAGCCTTGACACAGAGACTTAAGGTAGGTACCCCAGTTCATAACTGGTCTCTTGGACTCCCTGGTCCATAACTGATCTCCCAGACTAATCCCTGTAGCGCCTGACTGGCTCAGCCTACTTCTTCTTGGATTCCCGGGAGTCCTTTATAGTCTTATATTAAGAAAGCATTCTACTTGAGCCATATTTGTTCACTCATTTGTTCAAGAGTATTTATCAGACATCAGTTAGGTACCAGGCATGATTCTATTTGCTTGGGATCTATCATAGAACAGCTTGTTAACAAAGAACCCATCTTCACAAAATATACATTCTGGAAGGAGGAAACAGACAATTATCAAGAAGCATAACAAATAGGTCAATGATAATGTATAGAGGGAGTTAGCAGGGATAAAAAGCAGAGAGTAGAATAGAGTGAGGAGATTGGGGGCCTAGAGAGTGGGGAGTAAGTTTCAATATTAAATAGGGTGGTCAGGTGAGTCCTCAGTGCATTATCTGAGGGAACAACACTATCTAAGGGCAGGTGCTTCCAGCAGAAGGCAAAATCCCACATGGCACCACTTCCACAATGTCTGAAGCACAGCAAGGAGACCAGAAGGCTGGAGCAGAGTGAGCAAACGGCAGAGCTGAGGGGGAAGGAGGCAAAAGAGGTAAGGGGACCTGGGGTCCCAGACAGCACATGGAGGCATAAGTAGAAGAATATCTCCAGCTGACTTATGCTCCAAAACAATCATTCTGTACACATTTTGAAACTAGATGGGAGATAAAGAGACTAGCTGGAGCACTGTTGCCATATTTAGATGAGTTACTGATGCCCAAAAGGGAGAGCAGAATTAAGTGGGGAGCAGCCGTGATTCTGGATCTGTCTATCCTGTGGGAGGACCAGCTAGGCTTCCTGATGTTGGACATGGGATGTCCAAGTGGGTTTCCTGAGCCTGACTTGCCACTGAGCCCAAGGCCTTGAAGACACTGCCTTAGAAACCACCCACTGCCTGGAGAGGAATTAGGAACGATGACAGCCATGGGATTGAGTCTGCTAGGCCTATTTACACACAGAAGCTAGAGTCAAAAAGAACTAAGAGTGTGAATTAAAAATCCAGGAAATAGACTATGGGCCCAAGAGCTTGTCTGGGGCTCAGCACACTTTCCTACACACGGTCAGCTGCTGCAAGACCAGTCCTCTGTGGCTGAAACTTCTCAGTAAAGGCACAAGACTACACACCTCAGTTTATTTACCGTGACTTTGCTGGTGTTGTCGAGACAGCCCACCGTCCATGAGCTTCCCAACATTCCCCAGCCTCTCTCGCGTCGGGTCACATGACTAACTCTAGCCAATGGACGGTAAGCAGTAGGGAGGTGCTTTCCTACCCGGGCAAGCACTACAAGACCGTGCGGCTCCTCCATCCACGTCTTCCTGTGTTGCAGTGACCAGAGACAAATGCAAGGAAGTTGGATCACTGAGTCTCCTGGTGGCAAGAGCTACTACCAGCTCTCAATGGACCTCATATGACCAAGAAATAAACTTGTTTGTTACAGGGTTAATTTATTGTCACCAGTATGGCATAGCCTTCTCTGACAACTCCAACTGGCCAAACACTTTAAGACCCACTGAAACAATAACTCGAATAAGTAACAGTCTCATATTTCTCTATAGCCTGAAAGTGCTTTTGTTTACTCTCATTTGATCCTCATCTATTCCCTGACCCAGGTAGTTCTGTGTGAACCTTTTCAAACAGACACCTTCCAACCTTAGCTGAGAAAAACAATTACAGAGACATCACTAGCTTTTCTTTGTAGAAAACAAAACAGATAAGGAGAGTGTTTACCACATTATCAAAAATTACAGATGTGTGGTGACAGATGTTAGTTAGACTTATTATGGTGATCATTTCCCAAAATAAACAAATGTTGAATCATTATGATGATGGGTATTAACTTACTGTGGTGGTAATTTTTGCAATATGGACACATGTAGAATCATGTGGTACCTCTAAAACTAACATCATGTCATATGTCAATTATACCTCGACTTTAAAAAAAAAAAACAGGAAAAAAAGAATCATGTAGCACCCACTTAAAGAATGTGACTTTTAAAATATTTCTAAAATCATAAACAAATGTATCCTGAGAAAGATTACTTTTTTTTCAAAATGTCCATTTTGTTTTAAATTCCAGTGTAGTTAACATACAGTGTAATGTTAGTTTCAGGTGTACAATATAGTGACTCACCACTTGCATACCACGTCCTGTGCTCATCATGGACAAGTGCCCTCTTTAATCCCCATCACCTATTTAAGCCATATTCCCACCCCCCTCCCCTCTGGTAACCATCAATGGGTTCTCTGTAGTTAAGAGTTTGTTTCTTGGTTTGTCTCTCTCTCTCTTTGTTTCTTTTTTTCCCTTTGCTCATTTTGCTTCTTTCTTAAATTCCACATATGAATGAGATCATATGATATTTGTCTTTCTCTGACTGACTTATTTCACTTAGCATTATACTGTCTAGCTCCTTCCACATCATTGCAAATGGCAAGATTTCATTCCTTTTTATGCCTGAATGATAGTCCATTGTATGTAATAGATATGTATGTGTGTATATATATGTATATATATATATATAGTGTGTGTGTGTGTGTGTGTGTGTGTGTGTGTGTTTACATCTTCTTCAACCATTCATCTATTGATGGACACTTGGGTTTCTTCCATAATTTAACTTCTGCACATAATGCTGATATAAACATAGGATGCATCTTTGAATTAGTGCTTGAATTAGTGTTTTTGTAGTTTTGGGGTAAATGCCTAGTAGCTCCATTACTGGATTGTAGGGTATTTCTACTTTTAACTTTTTAAGGACCCTCCACCATTGTATTTCAAAGTGGCTACACCAGTTTGCATTTCCACCAATAGTGCAACAGGGTCTCTTTTTCTCTACATCCTCACCAATACTCATTGTTTCTTGTGTTTTTTATTTTAGCCATTCTGATAGGTGTGAGGTGATATCTCATTATAGTTTTGATGTGAATTTCCCTGCTGATGAGTGATATTGAATATCTTTTCATGTGGCTGTTGGTCATCTGTATGTCTTTTGAGAAATGCCTGTTTATGTCTTCTGCCCATTTTTTAAATTGTATCACTTGGTTTTGGGGTGTTATTTTGTATAAGTTCTTTATATATTTTGGATATTAACCCCTTATCAGACATGTCATCTGCAAATATCTTCTCCCATTTGGTAGGTTGCCTTGTAGTTTTCTTGATTGTTTCCTTCACGGTGCAGAAGCTTTTTATTTTGATGTACAAAGATTCCTTTTTATAGATTTTCAAGAAGCAATATTTTTAGATAATGAAAAAATTAACATGCACATAGGAACCAACTTACCAAGAAAAAGCAGGATCTGATGAGAAAGCTATGAACTCTGGTATATGTGCTGATGGAGCAAGCATGTAAGCTATGAATTCTAATAATGGAAATAAAATAAAATTTGAACAAACAGAGAAAGATACTGCGTTCTTGGCTGGAAAGATTCAATACTGTAAAAAGGAAATCTCTTCCCAAATTAATTTACAAGTATAATGTATTTTCAATCAAATCTCAAGAAGACCTTCTGAATGATTTGGACAACATTAATATAAAATTCTTCCTGAAGAATGTGAAACTAATAATAATGGAGAAAATTTTGAAACTAAAAAAATTTAATGCATTTCCAGGTATTAAAATAAAGCCTCTCTTAAAGCTGTCATAATCAAGAAAATGTGGTATTGGTGGAGAAATTAGCATACCAATGAAATGGGATTAAAAATAAACTACCAAGAAAACCAAGTGCTTCAGTAATGCAAGATAAAATTCAAAGGAGTAAGTGACAAGGCTTTAATGATTTTCAAACTCCCAATCTCTGGAGTATTTCACACACTCCCAGAATAATACTGGCTCTTTATGGCAAAAATTCTCATTATGATGGCCCAAGATGGAAGAAAAAACATGTTAAAATATCCATATGTGTGAATTTGGAAAATTACCCCATATACATCTGCAGTAAAGTGATAAATAGCTCAAGATATTTCTTACTTCTTCAAGAGAAGAAAGAGAATAAGATCAGAAAGACTTTCAAAGGACCTTCAAAGACTTGGTGATATTTTGTTTATTAAGCTGAGTGGAAGAAGGCTCACTGTATTATTTTTTGTTCTCTATGTAGACATCATATATATTCTTTATATATATGAAATATTTCCTAATGCATTTTAAATCCCCTGAGGTATATTAGGTTTCCCTCATCCCATCCCTAGTTATGACTTACTAAATTAATAAATGACAATAAAACAATAAAAAAACTTAAAGAATTATCAGTAATAACTACAAAGTACCAGAGTTTGCAAAAAAAAAATGGTGATGAAGATGAGGTCTAAATGCTTTCATACAAGCAAATGAGGAAATAATGTTTAGCCATTCCTTTCTTTTGCTAGCACCTCATCCTCCCTTTCCTGCCACACACAAAGGGTTAGACTTCCCATACAGTAGCAATCACCATTTATAATCGCAAAGCAGGAAATATGCCATTCAAAACAACAAATGAAATATTTTAAAACTCCCATAGAAAAAATGATATAAATTCTAGATGAGAAAATATACACTAATTTAATGAACAATATTTAAAAAGCCTGAGTAACTCCATGAGCCTCCCTGGAAGTGTTCAGTTTTATAGATGGGTAGAATTTCCTCCTAATTAATCCACAAATTGAATAAAGTCCCAGGAAAGTCCTAAAAGGTTCCTATGAAATGTGCAAAATGGATTTTATTTAAAATATAGAATAGTCAAAAGTGCTTGAAAAATAAGAAAAATGACAGGTTTTTGATGTACCAGGTATCAAAATATTCTATAAAGTTAGAATAATTAAAACATTTTGGCATTGGCGTATCAGAATAGAGAAATAGGTGGATGAAAAAGACAAGTCTTGAAACAGATTGTGATTTTTCAGGAATTTATTACATAATAGAGGACCCTCACAAACATAGACTAGAATGTTCAATAAATGAAGGTAGGATGATTAACTACTATTTAAAAATAATATACTTAGTTTCCTAAAATACCACCTTCTACAAAAAATAAAATCCAACAGTGTTATAGAATCAAATGCAGAAAAATAAAATTATAATAGTATTAGAAAAAATATATAGGGACATATCTTCGTATTTGATATGCAAAAAGCCTTTTTAAGCAGAATACCAAATCCAATGGCTATAATAAAAACACTTAACAGACTTCACTATCTATAATTTTTAAAGCTTCTGTATATTCATACATCATTTGCAAGGTTTAATGACTAGGAAGACTTAGAGAGAAACTATTTGTAACATGCATACAAGACTATGTTCAAGTAACAAATTGTAACAAATTTCTAAAGTTGATCAAAGAAAAAAGAACAGCCTAATAGAATAAATGGGCAAATGGTATTTAAAAACAATTCACAAAAGAAATACAAATAGTTAGTAAACCATGAAGTACTGTACATGAAAATGCAAATTCAAACAATGAGACGACATTTCAGAATCTAATTGGCAAAAATTTATTTATCCTTCAGATAACTTTATTTATTTATTTATTCTCACCATAGCACATACTCTCCCCCAGTGTCTATCAACCAGCAATCCCATTCCTCGACCCCTCTCTCCTCCAGCAACAGTCAGTTTGTTTCCTGAGACTAAGGGTCTCTTACGGTTTGTCTCTCTTTCTGGTTTCATCTTGTTTCATTTTTCTCGCCCATCCCTTATGCTCCTCTGTCTTGTTTCTCAAATTCCTCAGGTCAGAAAACTGAAGTTGGCAGCATCACAAATCCAGACTTCAAGCTCTATTACAAAGCTGTAATCATCAAGGCAGTATGGTACTGGCACAAAAACAGACACACAGATCAATGGAATAAAGATCCCAGAAATGGATCCTCAACTCAACAGTCAACTCATCTTCGACAAAGAAGGAAGAATGTCCAATGGAAAAAATACAGTCTCGTCAACAAATGGTGCCGGGAAAATCAGACAGCCACTTGCAGAAGATTGAAACTGGACTATTTCCTTACACCACACACAAAAATAGACTCAAAATGGTTGAAAGACCTCAGTGTAAGGTAGGAATGCATCAAAATCCTTGAGGAGAACACAGGTCACAATTTCTTTGACCTCAGCCATAGCAACTTCTTCCTAGAAACATCACCAAAGGCAAGGGAAGCAAGGGCAAAAATGAACTATTGGGACTTCATCCAGATCAAAAGCTTTTACACAGCAAAGAAAACAGTCAACAAAACCAAAAGACAACCAACGGAATGGGAGAAGATATTTACAAATGACATATCAGATAAAGGGCTAGTATCCAAAATCTATAAAGAACTTATCAAACTCAACACCTAAAGAACAAATAATCCAATCAAGAAATGGGCAGAACAGACATTTCTGCAAAGAAGAGACCAAATGGCCAACAGGGAAAAGTGCTCAATGTCACTCGGCATCAGGGAAATACAAATCAAAAGCACAGTGAGATACCATCTCACATCAGTCAGAATAGCTAAAATTAACCAGTCAGGAAATGACAAATGTTGGCAAGGATGTCGAGAAAGTGGAATCCTCCTGCACTGTCGGTGGGAATGCAAGCTGGTGCAGCCACTCGGAAAATAGTATGGAAGTTCCTCAAAAAGTCAAAAATAGAACTACCCTAGGACCCAGCAATTGCACTACTGGATATTGCCCTAAAGATACAAACGTAGTACTCTGAAGGGGCACGTGCACCCAAATGTTTATAGCAGCAATGTCCACAATAGCCAAACTATATTGGCAAAAATTTTAAAAAGATTGCTCATATCCCATGTGGGTTAGAGTGTGAGAAAAAGGGACTCATCACACACTGTTGGTAGAAGTGTGGCATGGGGACCATGTTGGGCAGGGTCCTGAGTGGTGTCCATCAATTGATCACCCTCTGACTCAACAATCTCACAGTTAAAAATGTAGCTGACCCAAATCCTTGCACCATGCACAAGGCCACATGCTCAGGACCATTCCCTGAATGGTAAAAATAAACAATAGTGTATTTCTAGTATGTAATTCTACGTGTGCCGAAGGAGAAAGGGACCAAAGATCTATTCTTAAATGCAAACAATAGAGCCTCAAAACATTTATTACGAACCATTTGTGCAAGGAAAACATATAAATGTATTATAAAACAAAGAGCTAGAATGATCCTCACCATTATATTACTCTGGCAAGAGAAATGAAATTGGGGATGAGATGAGAGATTGGCTCTGCACCGAAGAACTTTTAATAATCTATGGTTCTGCTGGATTTGACATTTTAAAAAATTATATTTAAAAAACTGAATGACAATAAATCCAAGTTTATTCCATTTTAGTTGTTAAAAGCAAATAATACCTAAACACATATACAGGATTCCTCATTTTGCATTACAGTATGGGACTATAAAAATGTGTGATCTGAAATCAGGCAAAGAATCTTAAGATTCAGTGGAGAAGACAAACTCCAAACCTTCTCTGGGGACTACAACTGGGTCGTGAGGAGGGACTTACATGTTTTTCTCAATATATTTCTGGGCTATTGAATACTGGAAAATGATCCTTGGACTTTTCAAAAGAAGGAAAACACATGCAGAAAAATTAAAAGTCATCTGACAAAATTACCATTATTGTTCTGAAAAAGTATGGAAAGTGCATATAAATAGAAAGATTTCATTAGGCTGTTTTTAAATTGCCTTTATTATATTTTTTTAAATTATGAAGTAATACATGTCTTTAATAAGTCAAGCAAGCCAAAGACAATGAGGAAAATGTTAACATTTCTGGACTTTATTTTGTTTCATTTGTTTCTGATTTATGTCATTTTTATGCCAACTTTTAAAGCAGATTTAAAGTAGATTGCAATAATCTGTAAGGCAAAACACTTGCCTCACACCATTTTTTTAGAATAAAACATTCTGGGGTATTCTTAAACTTTATTCTATCATATTACCTGTAAAATGTATTTGTTCTAGTCCAAGATATACCATTGACATTCCATTTAGAACTGCATTTTATTTTTGTTCCCATTCAATTTTGTGTTTATATCTAGAAATGTGGTGTGTCTCTCCAATGCTATAATATCTCTAATTCTTTTAACAGAATTATAAAATTTTCTTCAGTAGGCATTATATCGTCCTTGCTAGATTTCTTCATATGAATTGTTAAATTTTTGTCACTAACATAAGTAGGATTTTTCCCTTTTAATTCCTAATTAAGTTTGTTTATTGAAGAGAAAGGTTATGGATTCTTATAGATTTGCTTTGTAATTAGTAAGCTCATTAGATATTCTTCTCAATACTAATTTTTTAATTAGTCTTTGGGGCTTTCAAAATATCCAATCCATTACAACTGCATTTAAATATAATTTTATCTTTCTTTCTGATGTTTGTGTTTTAAAAACAATTTTTATTTTTTATTATAGCCATAAAAGCACATGGTTTAAAAAGCCAAATAATATACTAGGAGACATATAATTAAAAACAGCAGTTTCTTGCCACACTCACTTTTTATTCTGAATTCTCAGATGAAATTGATTTTATTTCTTTTAGTTATTTCTTCTAACATTTTCATAATATTTATACTCCCAAATTCCATGCTTATATTAATATCTTTTTATTTTCATTTTTTGGTTTCGATACTATCTGTTGATCCACCATGACCAGGTGGGATTTATCCCAGGGATGCAAGGGTTGTTTAACACTTCCAAATCAATCAACGTGATAGAACAAATCAATAAGAGAAGAGAGACTTCCTATAAAGGAAAATAAGAATTTAGTTGTCTCATATGACCTTTCACCCACAAGTTTATTCCCCATTATCCTAGAAGAGTTTTGTCACAATAAACCATTTTTTTCATATTCACATAGTCACATTATTTATAGTAAATATTATCTATAATATCACTATTTAATAGTAAATATTATCTAGAGCTGAGCTACACACATAGTGGCTATGAGCATCTTTCCTTTACTATACAACTTTTCTTTTCCCTGAAGTTATGAATGGCTTTTATTTTTTGTTTGTTTGTTTTGCATGTGTGTGCATGTGTGTTGTTATTATATTGTTTCACTTAGTTATTCACTAGCATTGCTCTGGATGCATTCTCTCAATACATTTGAACATATCCAATGATCTATTGACTTTGTTTCTTTCTAAGAGATCTCTTTTCTGTGGCCTTCTGCCTTCCTGCTTTGAGTGGGACCAGCTGCTCAGCTAGCCAGCAACACAGCTGTAATTCTGGACTTCCGTTCACATTAACCTTCCACAGCAGCCCTTTGCCTCTCCACTGTGTTTCCTGTGCTTCGTTTATTTCAGGTTTTTCATTGTCTTTCTCTTTCTTGCTGTACTCCCTACAGTAAGCTAGATAGAAGATAGATTTTGATAAAGAGATCATTCCCATATGCTAGAGAAGTATTCCAGTGAAGAGAGAAACATAAACCATTCATCAAAAAAGGAAAGAAGAGGAGTAATCTGAAAAAGAGAAAAATTGTGTCACCTAAGAGGAGATAATATGTAGGAGAAAGTTTCCAGAGAGTACATGTGGATATGAGCTGAGTTTCAAGAGGGAAGTCTTCCCACAACCATCAGCAGGAGGAATCAAAAGATGGACTCCATTTCTGGGAATTTGGCAGACTACGCTATTTGGGCCAACTCTCCTGCTGAGAAAAATTTTAAATGCTGGATAAAATAGAAGAAGTGATTTTTAAGCATCCAAAGTCTGGTTAAATATTAGTATTGTATTTGTTTTTTGATAGTCAAAGAGGCCAACTAGTAATAATTTCATTTGTTTCAAACCTAATAGTAAAGAATTAACGGGACCAAAACCTAAGGAAAAGAGGAAACCCCAGAGAGGTTAGAGCAATACTGGAGTTGCTTTGCTTTGAGGGCATTTCTTGATTCAGGCCAACTTGAACTCTGATCATTCTCTTGGTGGTAAGGGGGCAAACATCAGAAGTGAGCAGTATAATAGGAGAATTTCCTCACATTCAGTAGTGAGCCTGAAAAGCTATACTTTCATGATAAAGATGAAGCAGGGAACTGAGAGTTGCTGAAACACTGAGCAGAGTTGGGGGGGTCCTCCAAGAACTTGTCATCTTAGGTGGGCCATCATGGGGATTTGCATCCCAGGTTCACATTTCTAGACTAGTCTCGAAGTAATCTCAATTGTGAATTTAGTTTGACGTGGTCTTTTTCTCCCTCTCTTATTTCTTCCAGAGAGAGAGAGACAAACCATGAGGGACTCTGGACACTGGAAAATAAACTGAAGTTTACAGAAGGGAGCAGGTGAAGGGATGGGGTAACTGGGTGAACTGGGTGATGAGTTTTAAGGAGGGCATGTGTTATGAAGAGCCCTGGGTGTTATATGCAAATAATGATTTGTTGAACACTACATCAAAAATTAATGATATGTCAGCTAATTGAACATAATAATAATAAAAAAAAATTAAAAACTAAAATAAAGTGGTTTGGGCTGGTACTGACCCCAGGCAACTTGTAAAAACAAATGCAAATCCTGAAGAAAAGCTCTTTATCCCACAAATACATTTTCGATAACAATTAACAGCATAAACTAAAATGAAATGAAATGAAATAAGTATATAAGGAAAAAGGCACCACAAGTGAGATTCAGTAGAAACAATGAGTAGCAGAAACGACTTGAAAAAAAAGCAGATACTAGTTTATAAGGCACAGGTTACAAAATAATAACACTTAGGATATTAAAAGGTATTTAAACTTAAAAAAATGACTGCAGAGAATAGGAAACTATAAAAAGTGACATAGAAGATTTGAACTAGAACAAAATAGAACCTCTAGGAAAATTTGAAAGGAATAATCAAAATTTGAAACGGATTTTTTTTTATTTCTTTTATTGTGGTAAAATATACATAATAGAATATTTAAAATTTTAACAATTTTTTATTTATTTATTTTATTTTTTTTACTTTAAATTTATTTTATTTTTTCAGTGTTCCAAGATTCATTGCCCATGCCCCACACCCAGTGCTCCATGCAATAGGTGCCCTCGGTACCCACCACCAGGCTCTCCCATCCCCCCACCCCCTTCCTCCAAGTCCCTCAGTTTGTTTCCGTGTCCAAAGTCTCTCCCTGAATTACCCTACTTCTCATTTACTTTCCTTCTCCTACTGTCTTCTATATTACCCCTTATCACCACAAGTAAGTGAAACCATGTGATACTTGACTTTCTCTACTTGGCTTATTTCACTCAGCATAATCTCTTCCAATCCAGTCCATGTTGCTACAAAAGTTGGATATTCATCCTTTCTGATGGAGGCATAGTATTCCATTGTATATATGTACCACATCTTCTTTATCCATTCATCTGTTGAAGGGCACCTTGGCTCTTT